>NJDD01001644.1:286551-316909 GCA_002245505.1 Calephelis nemesis
GATGATAAGCCTATGCTCGCCTTTTACGAGCTGCCTGGCCAGAAAGGCAGATGGTCTATTCTGCAAAGGAGCCCGGACCAACACGGGGAAATAATTTCGTTTATACTTTCATAACTGCAGAAATTATATGGTTATATCGAATTTGTCTTAATTTTTTTTTGTTTTGTGTTAGATATACCTACGTCAGATCGCTCAGTAATAAATCATGTGAGGCTGCAAGTAATTACAAATGAACAGTGCCTCCAAGTTTTCGAGCATGTTAAGCCTAGCAATATTTGCACTAATGGTACTGGGGGCGTCGGTGTCTGCCACGGCGATTCTGGTGCACCCCTTATCAGTATAGAGCAAGGACAAAAAATTTTGGTGAGCATTACGAAGACATTCTTTTATAATCTTCTTTTATAATGATACGGGAAGCAATATTGTGATCATGGAAGATTTTAAGGAGTAGTCAAAAATTTCAAATTTTTTTTTAAATAAAGGCTTGACAATCGCCTTTTTCAGAGCCTCAGTAAATTGTCCAGTCTCTAGCATAAAAGTAAAGTAAAGTATCTTCAAGCCCATATCCCCGTAGGGGTAGGCAGAGGCACAACCAGGGCACCTACGACTAGTCAAAGACACTAAGTCCTACGATATAATAGGTGCCAAACCTATCGCCAATCGGGCACATATCTAATCCCGAGCAACGTTATTTTTATTATAAAAATTGAAAATATTCATTTTCTAATTTTTATTTATTGCCCGACCCGGGGATCGAATCCGGGACCTCAAAAAGTCAAGTTCGACGCCAGACCGCCAGACCACAGAGGCAACCTAATAGTCGCTCTGAACTTCCAAGTAGAAATATTGCTGCATTCACTCTATTTGTAAGTTTTTTACTTCTTTAGCGGCGTTGAGCACTTTTTTTGGAATGGGTAAAAACTTCTAAACTCGAGCTAGGACACGTGACCTGATCGAAAATTTGTAAGACGGATAAAGAGTAAACAGCCGGCGCGGCGTAGGAGAGGAAGTATCCCCCTCTTTTTCTAGCCAGTGAAAGTTTTGTCTTTTCTAAAGCAATCTGAAAAATAGATTAAAAAATAAAACGGATAGCTATTGTAAAAAGTAAAAGTAAATGATGTTGGACACAACTTTAAAAAACAACGTCAAATTCAACAGTATTATAATATATTTACTAATTAGTTAATTGCGGCATTATTGTTTATTGTTAATGATGGATCGCCATGGTATCCAAAACCTGACGACAAAATACCTATGTAAAATTTAATAGGAGTTCAAACCCAACTACCCTGTAGGATTTCGAAAGCGGAAAGTTAATGAGTCACATATACTAGCAAGGTATTCACGCCTGATAAAACGAAGAACCACAAAGGCTGCACTCTTCTGCAGATATAAAACAATCAATGAAAAAATAATGGAAATAGGAAATCAAACTCAACCTTATCTGGTTACTCAAGAACGTTAAGACTGAAGAAGAAAGATCTTTATTTGCAATAGCTTTTTTTGAATTGTTTACTGTGATGCTGAAATTGAAGTATATATTCCAACAACTTGATGAAATGTAACAACTAATCCCAGAAAAAATATGAAAGCTGTTGTATTAACAAAAATCATTTTAAAACCACTTTTGTTTTGCTTAATGAAAGTCCCTACTGTCTGCTGAAAGAACAAACCGAGATTTGTTGATATACCCACAGCCGCGAAAACGCATGAGGCGAAATTAAGTATATTATTTTTATAAGCTGAAGTAACTGTTTTTCTATTTAATTTTGAATAGGATATCTTAAAACGAAAATTATTTTGTTACATTAACATCGGCAGGGTAAATGTGTCTTTTTATGGATTAAAATTACATTATCTATGGAATAACGCATGGGTAAAAGACGGAAAATACTTATTATTTTGCGCGAAACGGCAAAATGGCTGGTTCGAGCGCTGGATAAATCATAAGTACATGACTATGAACTGCTACTTATTCAGTAATTTCGAAATTTCACTAACAAAATTAACTATGACGAAATGTACAGTTTCAATTAATTACTGGCTTCTAATATTTTTAATAAAAATTAAAGCTGGATTAACATTTTCAGAATTTATTTAATTCAGAAGCTTATTTCACGTTTCAGTGTCAAGATCAGTTCTTAAAACAACTTTCATTTTCCCTTTGATTGTTTTAAACAAATGCCTATAAAACACTATTTGTAGTCTTTCTATTATATTTTATTTTACAAAACACATAATAAATATATTTAGATATCATTCACTTTTTCACATACTTAAGTTGAGTTAATAAGCTTTATTGTGTATGAATTTGAATTTAGAATGAAAGAGATTCTATTTAAAGTTTCTAATTCAAGGACTAATGTTACAATCTGTAATGACTACAAAATAAACATATTAGAATGATCAACGCAGTCTCTAAAGTTTTGAAATCAAACATCTTGCACAGCATTTTCTTTGAGTTCTAATAGATGACAACTACAAGTGTCACTTGTATTGATAATATATTTGTAGTTTCCGGTCATTGCGGAATATAAGATTAACTGCCAATAAGTAACCAAAAATCTCAGAGAAAATTTATTATTTTTGTTTCTGTTAAAACAAATCGTTTTTAAAACTGAAAGGAAAGATTTGAAACCGTCTTAATTGAAAAAATTGACCAAAGTTGCCTTATAATGAGGAACCAAACCTATTACACAATTCATTATTTACTTTAATACAAGCAGTACATCATCAGGATTTCAGAAAACAGAAGAAATTTAAGTAACTATTAATCGTGCAACTTTCAGTGAATGGTCAACATTGGGAATTCATAAAAGTAGAAAAAGCTTAGATAAGTTGTATTATTAAAGAACTTTTAATCATCGTATTGTAGTTCAAGAATATGTAAAAATAGTCATTTTTAAGACTTCCTAAACAATCAACAAATAAAGTATAAGCTACTTGAAATATTATTAATTGTAGAACTGGCAAAAAAACAGAGTTTTTAATAAAAATCACTTGAAAAAAGATTATTTGAACATAAAAGAAGAATATGATGTTTATAAAGAATTTGAAAAACATTTTACTATCTTTGAAGCTGAAACTACTATAAGCTTTCAGTTCATTACTAGGTATTGTAGAATCATTGCTCAAGCAATATGTGAGTGTAAACATAAGTTTCAAATTTTTGTTTGTTGATGCATCAGATGTAATAAAAGCCTTTATGTCATTAAAAATTAAAAAATACGTTAGATTTTTGGGGACTCTATTCTCTTAAAATCATGAAGTAATAAATGTTATTTCTTCATATTTCGCTATAATATTTATTTGCTATGTTTTGAATGGATACTCTTTTTGAAACAGATCAAATAAAACTTAGTAAAGTTATAAGAACTTTATTTAAAACTGGAAGTTCTTTTGATACCTCCAACTATATTATCGTTCCAACTATATATTAATTCTACATCCTATCTTCATTCTGTCTGCCCTAAGTAAACTTTTTTATAAAAAAATAGTTAAATCAAATGTTATTACATTTTGATAAATTAGGTCTCAACAGTCGATGCTAGATTTAGTAAAGAAAATTAATGAGTATTGGGAAGATTCTTAGGAAGCAACCGGGGTGTTCTGTGATTTGTCCAAGGTCTTTGATTGCATTAACCACGATACATTGATCAGAAAACTACGCCATTACCGAATTAGAAATAAGGCACTCGTTCTTCTGATTCGAATGGGAGAATTCAGAAAGTTGCGATTAATATAAAAAAAATGGCAGACGGTGCTTTTATAATGGGTGTCTACCAAGGTCCTATTCTTGGACTGCTATTTTTTTTCCTTGTATTACTGCGTAAGAGATAAACATGATATCGTATTGTTCGCGAATGATACTTAACTACAACTTAATAGGAACAAGCTGTAGATTCTCCTACGTTTTTAGGAACAACAACTGATAAAAAATTACAATGGCACCCGAATATTGAAATAACTGCAATTAGGTTAAGTTCAGCTAAGTATGCGGTAAAAAAAATGAGGCAATTAAGTAATTTTCAAACAAAGAATTCTTCTCTGGGGGAGGTCTGGCGAAATAAATACATTTATTGTACAAAAGAGAGCCATAATTGTAACCTAGGCCCAATGGAAACCCATTGAGAGAAAAAATAAAGAAATCGCCTATGTGATCTAGCGGTCCGGGTGTTGGACTTGACTGCACGAGGTCCCGGGTTCGAATCCCGGGTCGGCCAACCCAAAATTGGATTTTTCCAATTTTCTAATAAAAAATGTTGGTCGGGATTGGAAATGTGCCCGGTTGGCGATAAGCTTGCCACCTATCACATTGTGGGACTTAGTGTCTTCGGCTAGTCGTGGGTGCCCTGGTTGTGCCTCTGCCTACCTCTTCGGGGATATGGGCGTGAAGATACTTTTTTTTTTTTTAATAAAGAAATCAATATTCTAACTGTAACATCTATTGGAAAATAATAAATAAATATCCCTGGACAAATCACACAAATTGAATCTAACCCCAAAGTAAGCAAATTATATGCTTGTGTTATGGGTGTTAGTCAACGATACTATTACATATAAATACTTAAATAGATAACAGAATAAATTTAATAAATACCCAGACCCGGAAATGCAGACATCTAAATGTTCATCACCCAAATGCCTGCCCCCGTCGGGAATCGAACCCGAGCCTCGCGGTTGGTCGATGTAGTTAGGCGAGTACGCTAGCCACTCGACCAACGAGGCGGTCAGATATATATAATACATATATAAATATATATGCTTTAACAGGAGTATAATCTCGTTTGAAAGAAATTGTAAAATACAAGAAATAAAAACAATCTTGCAGTACATGTGTCTCGTCTCCACAAAGTAAACTTTTCTGTCATTGCTTGAATTATTGTAAACATATTATTACAAATGAGGAAAAAAGAAAAGCTCGCTAAGTTTCTTGCCGAATTTTCTCAGTGTGTGGCCGCTTTCCGATCCAGAGTTATATTTTAGTATTAAATAAATGCATCAAAAGTGCCTCTTGCAGATTAATGAGAAGTAAAATATTTTCTATTACATTTCTATTCTATTTGGTTGTATCTTACGAGTATGATCCGGTGACCCGTGTGCTTGTTGGTTCCTATAAGGTAATTTTTTTTGTGCAGGTGGGCATAGCTACATTTGGACATTTAGAGGGCTGCCAACACGGATACCCGTCAGTGTTCGCAAGAGTTACAAGCTTTTACGATTTCATCTTAGATCATTTATAAAACTTGAAATCAAACTTATTCAAATTTATTATTATTTTGAATCAGCTGATGTATGATTCATAGGTAATACCTTACAATAATATACTATGTTACTACTTTAGACCTGTTTGTATTACATGGTGGTAGAGTTTCGCAGCGACTCACCCGGATTGGTACCTCCGCCTTACCTATTCCTGCCGCCATAACGTCATGACGTGTTCCGGTTCGGAGGGTAAGGTAGCCGGTAAACTTACTTTTGCTCGGGGCCTAACATCCCAGCCTCTAGTTGGCAACGCACCATTACCACCTTTGGTGTCTCTAGGCGGCGGGAATTTCTTACCATCAGGAAATCCGTCTGCTTGTTTGCCTTCCAATGTCATAAAAAAAATCTAGCGTATGTACTATCTAAAACTAACATTTTTAATTATTTATACGGGACACTCATGATCTCTTTTTATTTTATTTGTCGATATTTCGGCCTACTTGCGTAGGCCGTGGTCACGACGGGAAATTTTCTGGACCAAAGACGACGGGACTGTGGCAGCGAGCTGTAACTTATGACAGGAGGATCTACTGACGCATGAGCCTGTCAACCCTCCGCACTGTATCCCGAATAAATAATTAAAAATGTTAATAATACACGACGATTTAAGTTTAAAATCTTATAACTAAAACTGTTTCTACTTAGCCTGCATGTAGCAGACTGGTAAATAATTTTGTAAGATAACTATTGCACGATTTTTGTATTCTATATATTAATCTATTAAAATTGGTAAACCCTTTAAGAGGAGTTTACTAAATTTGAAAAGTTTCTAACTCGACTGTGAGACTTTTGGTTGTATTTTCACTATTTGTATTAGGTAGTCATAAGTTACGATCAAGTGAACAAGGAAGACAAGGAGACGGATTTCCTGATGGTAAGAAATTCACTCCACCTAAAGACACCATGGGTGGTAATGGTGCGTTGCCAACCTGAGGATGTTAGGCCTCGAGCAAAAGTGAGTCTACCGGCTACCTTACACTCCGAACCGGAACTAATACCAATCCGGGTCAGTCGCTGTATCATCATCATCATTTCAGCCATAGGACTTCCACTGCTGAACATAGGCCTCCCCCGTTGACTTCCACTTCGACCGGATGGAAGCGGCCTGCATCCAGCGAGACCCCACGACCCTCATAAGTTCGTCTGTCCATCTCGTGGGTGGCCGTCCTAAGCTTCCCTTGCCGGTACGTGGTACCACTCGAGAACTTTTCTGCCCCAATGGCCATCAGTTCTCCGCGCTATGTGCCCCGCCCACTGCCACTTCAGCTTGCTAACCCAGCTGGCTATGTCGGTGACTTTCGTTCGCCTGCGGATCTCTTCATTTCTGAATCGATCTCGCAGGGAAACCCCGAGCATAGCCCGCTCCATAGCTCGCTGTGCAACCTTGAGCTTGTTTATCAGGCCCACAGTAAGAGACTGGTCATCACTGGTAACACACACTGGTTAAAGGCTTTTGTCTTGAGACACTGAGGTATTTCGGACGAAAAGACGCTACGCAATTTCCTGAACGCTGCCCAACCGAGTTGGATTCGTCGATTCACCTCTTTCTCGAAGTTGGACCTACCCAACTGGATCGGTTGTCCCAGGTATACATATTCGTCGACAACTTCGAGGATCGCGTTCCCAAGTGACACTGGGGTGGGCGCTACATGGATATTCCGCATGATTTTCGTCTTGTCCATGTTCATCTTAAGGCCTACCTGTCGGGAAACACGATTGAGGTCTTCGAATATTGTATTAAGGTCTTCCAGCGATTTCGCCATTATGACTATGTCATCGGCAAATCGAAGCTGAGTGATGTACTCGCCGTTGATGTTGATGCCCATTCCTTTCCACTCCAGAAGCTTAAAAGCGTTTCGTCTCCTTGTCTTACACCTCTCTGCAATGGAATCGCCTCTGTGCTCTGATCTTGTACTCGGGTGTACATAGTGGCGTTGTTGTACAAACACTTCAACACTTCGACATAGCGATAGTCAATGGCACCGCTGGAGAGACTGTAGCACTGCCCAGGTCTCGATCGAATCAAAGGCTCTCTCATAGTCCACAAACGCCAAGCATACGGGGCAAATTATACTCCTCTGTCTTTTGTATAATTTGCCGCAGCGTGTGTATGTGGTCTATGGTACTGTAGACTTTTCGGAATCCGGCTTGTTCGGGTGGCTGGAAGTCATCAAACCTGTGCTCGAGACGATTTGTAATGACCCTCGAAAATAGCTTATAAACATGGCTCAGAAGCGAGATGGGCCTGTAATTCTTCAAAAGTGTCTTATCGCCCTTTTTAAGAAAAGTACCACCACGCTTCTGTTCCATGCTCCTGGCGCAGTACCTCCGAGCAATACGGAATTGAAGAGCTTCTGAAGGACTCTAAGTACTGGTATTCCACCCGCTTTCAGAAGCTCGGTGGTGATTCCGTCTTCACCCGGCGCCTTATCGTTTTTAAGCTGACGGAGGGCCTTTCTAATCTCGTACAGGCTGATGTCAGGGAGATCTTCAGTATAGTGTCGGGTCAACTTGGCTCTGGGGTCTTTCGCCGCGTTCGTGACAGGTTTTGCGACCGAGGTATGTAACTGTCCATAAAATCTCTCGATTTCCCTCAATACCTCAACTTTAGTGGACGTCGCTGTGTGTAAATTATTATTGTAAATCAATTTGAGTCAACATTTTTAGCAAGTCTAAATTTACTATTAGGTAGGTACTTTAATTAATAGTTAGTTGTTGTGGTGACGTGTTTGCCTATCCACGTTGTATGGCATCCTATTTATTATTTTTTAACAACTATGGAATGTAAGGTTAAAGTTAATTTAGTTAGCCTAAAGCATGCAAATGTGATGGAAAAAAAAATTGTACGGAATACTACCTAATCGTATCTACCGTATATCGTCACGCGGTCATTGAACTTGAGCAGTTAATGCGAAACATTAAAAGTGCTATATTTTATTTATTTTAAGTCTATAATATAAATATAATTAATATAAGATGTATTTTCGTTTATTTTTGAAGTTATACTTCTTTTGGCGCGATTGGGAAAAAATGATGAGACTGAATTTTTACGATGCGCGCGCGCCTGAAACCAAAGCAACGCCCTGAAGTTAGTTGCGAACATTTTTATTTTTAATTATATTTTATGATTTTTAATAATTGTTGCATGCCATTTATGTGTATTTATGCATGAATGCGTTGTGTTCGTTTAAAGAAGTATAACTTTTTACTTGCGTACATGAGTACACGCACTCTTTTTTTTAATGATTCAGTGAAATATTCAGAACATCGATGCACAATTTCCTTATATATTTTATAAAAAAAATTTAATAATTACTGTATAGGTTGTATGCTTGTTAGACTTAAGGTCGAATTGGCCCATGTCCTTTACGATGAAAATTGTATAATCGCAAAAAAAATGGCAAGTTTTGGTGCCATCGGGATGAAGGATGATCGCGTTTTTACGTAATAACACAACACACTCGTTGTTGAAAATGACGCTGTCCTCAAGAAAGAAAAAGACTAAGGCACGATTTTCGAACTTACCAAAGCATTTAATAAGTTGGATGTTTCCGCATAACGGAATTTAACGGCGCGGCGTTGGAATGGATGGTGTCATATAGGAGCTTAGGTACTTACTATAGGTACTACGTAACTGCGCTAGCCTTTAGCTAACGCTAGTGTGTGTATTTTTAGATAGCGTTCTTGCATACTTTTAATTAACTCCTCCTACTGAACTAAGTATGTACTACTAATGATATACTGATGGTACTGCGTCTAAATCTACCAAGTTATTGTCTCTAAGTGTATCTAAGTCAATCAACTTTTAGTTAGTGTATCTAAACGTTAGTCACATTAAATATAAATTTTACATTATGAACTTTATTACCTGTCATTACGCTTCATTAGTTCAAACGGTTTTATCTTCATTAGCCTACTCACTTTGTGTCTGATATCGAAGAGCTGATTTGCCTCCACATTCGGATTATGGTGAAGTCTACGCTGGTAAACTACGGCGGTTTTAAATTTTGTCCTTCCTCTTTATTCACTCAACTCTATTTTAAAGCGATAATGGAGACTATCGTTTCTTATGTACTAAGGCGCATTAGCAATGTCTTTCAGTACTTTATGTTGAAATCTTTGGATACAAAGTTAATTCCTTTTTTAGTACAGCCCTATAATTGTATATGTCCATACTAGTCTGATATATTAAATAATTTTATTTTTAACAGATAATTTGGATGGTCTGACAACAACCCAATACACATATTTATGCTTAACTTACATACATCATATGTTTAACTCTTCCTGTTTTTGTTTAAATGAGCTTTCCTCTGAAGCTTCTTACCAAGTGTCATTCATATTTAACAGTTTTGGCACTCGTAAGTTCATTAATATAAATAGTAATTCACTCTTTTAATTCTTATTTGTGAAACTTATTTGAGTAAGCTTGGTCAGCTTCATCCAGTTTTTCAAGTCATTGTTTCGTCCATAATATAATCATAGTTAGAGCTGCTTGAATTTTTTCTGCTTGTTCTTCCTGTGTGTTTTCGATGGCTGTTATAGTCATATCATTAGCAAAAACTGCAATTAAGTTGCGTTCTGTATCTGGTTCATCAAACGTATGAATGAATAAAATTAGAACAAGTAAAATTACTTAGGGACTAGTGTACTTCCTTCAGTTCCTTTTAGTGACTGACTAGGATTCCCCATACCTTACTTCTTTATGTTAGCAAACTGTAAGAGTAGCATTTTTTCAGGTTATAAATTAATCCTGAGTACTAAGCTTTGTCAAATGCTTGCGCCACGTTTAGGAAAATTGTTAAATAAAACTTTTTACTCTTCCAAGCATTTTTCGATGATGTTTAATTCTACAGCCCGAATCCTAGCTGTGGCGAGGTCTAAGAAATTTTGCAGATTTAGTTTTTTTACATGTGTATTTGTAATTTGTATTGATGAAAATGTCGGATGACATGTCTGTTCGATTTCTTGTGTTTTAAAAAGAAGAAGATTTGTTAGTTTGTTACAGATTGGTATACTGCTCGAGAGAGTCTTGTGAGGAATACTTGGGGGTTCCGGGCGTCCTTGGAACGTCTCCATATCAGAATCTCATCTGCATATATACGTTACGGACCCAGTGATAAATAGGTCATTATACATAATGTTCGGTCATTATGAAAAATGACCAATATGAGATGACAGTTTGATAAAAACTGTTTAAGTAATTAAATTGACCGGACATTCTATATAATGTTTATCACCTATTGAGCAGAGTAATAAAAATCGTGTTTAATTACTATTTTCTGCTTTTTATTAGACCTTATTATCACTTATTAATCATACTCATTAATCACTTAGTCCATAACATATATATTGCATTGTTTGATTCATTATCTCACCATACGAGCTTCCTCTGCCCATTCATATTCAAATTCATAAAATCTAAGAAATTAAGAAAATGTAAGGTGCGGCAGTGAATAAACCAACTTTATTTCAAAGCGCATTTCTTTGATATCTAAAAAAGTATCTTCACGCCCATATCCCCGAAGTGGTAGGCAGAGGTACAACCAGGGCACCCACGAATAGCCGAAGACACTAAGTCCCACAATGTGATAGGTGGCAAGCCTATCGCCAACCGGGCACATTTCCAATTCCGACCAACATTTTTTTTTTATTAGAAAATTGGAAAAATCCAATTTCTTTTTTGTTGGCCAACCTGTGATTCGAACCCGAGACCTCATGCAGTCAAGTCCAACACCCGAACCGCTAGACCACAGAGGCGATAAATAATGTGATATCTAAGAAAATAAAAACAAATGTAAAATTATTTTACGCTGTTTGTATAGTAAAAAAAGTGCGTATGAAATCGATTCTGTTTTTAATATTGAATATAAATATAAACCTACGGAAAACTCGTTTTCGTTTTAAGTTTTATACTCATTCAATATCAATTTTAACAATAATATATCCATTCTAGCTATTGGTTTGTCCTCATTGTAACTCAATCATCGCTTGTAGGATTGCAAATGTAAATATGAAATTAAAAACACAATTCCTCTAATCACAAAATTGAAATGTATTTGAAATGGTTTTGGATATTGTTGTTAATGAAAGTCAAAGCGAAGGTTGAACAGGAAAGATTACCATGACCAGGTAGGCATTCCATTGGCAAAGTGGATTAAGGAGACAGAAGACGAGATCCATGAGAGACTAGGTAGCGGACGACGGATAATTGGTGGAGATGTTGCACCACCCAATTCGTATCCTTACTTGGTAAGTCATCTATACTATAAAAATATAAATCAAGCAATATTCGCGGAAATTTAAAGATTACTGTAACGATTTGAAATGATTAAAATGTTGACCATATTCGGACCGTGTCATTCATACTTTTTTATCAATCCTTAATCAAATAAGAATGAGAATTTTAAGTCCCAGTATTTATGTTGCAGTACCTGTTGATTACATAACACTAGATTTTCTAAAAATAAAATATTGCTTGAACCCATTGCCAATTTGAATTATTTAAACCAAAATTAAATATTTCGATCTTGCTAAAATACCTGCTTTTGAAAATTATTGGGTGAGGATGATCCCACAAAGACTATCAGGTAACCTGGCCAGGGATAGTTAGTAGTTTTATTTGAAAAAAAAAAAAACCTTGGTTGCCTTACTTTATAGACTTGCGCTTCTGTTACCTCCATATTCACTTTTCCAGATATCTATGAAAATAAAATTATAGACTTTTTTATGACACTGGAAGGCAAACAAACAGGCAGACTTCCCTTTGGTATATAATCATGCCACCTAGAGACAGCAAAGACATTAATTTTATGAGCTGCCTGGTAGGTAGGCAGTTGATTTAATTCTGCAAAAGGAATCCTAACCAACACCAGGACAACTCGAATCAGCGCGTAATTTTGGCAGAAAAGTAGATAATATGACTGTGCCATATAATATCTTATAGATTAAAAAAAATGATTTAATAATGTGGGAGACAACGAAATTTTGCGTATTTTTTTTCAAAACGAATTTATGATTCACGGATATTTTTTAGAAAAGTTAGTTGAGGGTTCTTTTTTAACACGCTTTTATTAGGTCGACCTGTATGTAACTATGTAATCTAATTTAAGAAACTAATTATACTCAATCACACTTTTACTTTTCAACGATAGTATGACCTTTCGGTCATATTGTATATATACTTATACTTAGTCTAAAAGTATTGAAAGAAATGAAAATCTAAAAAAACGTACTGACGCGGTCATGATTTTTTATAACTGTCAATAATTTGTTTTAAATATTAAAAAAAAAATAAAAAAACTCACCACACTAATCTATCTGAAAGTATAAGGACCTCAATACAATAAGTATGATCCTTTTCACCCAAGACGGAACGGAGACGTTATATACATTTGGGGTGATAGGATGTTTGTCCAAACCAATGTCCCCAAAAAGACTGTTGGAGTTAAAGCCAAATCATGGCTTTATCTTTAACAGTTTTCGCTCAGCGATGATGAATTAGTCGGTCAGGACATGTTACATATATACTGATATAAATAAAATTATTGTAAAACATTGCAATGTTAATGTTAATAATATTTAGCAACATTTGAAATTGACTCACAGTATTAATCACAATTTATTTATAGGCAGGCCTGCTCATTAAACTCCCGAATAAAACCAATCCATCAGTTTGCGGTTCTACCGTCATTACGGAGAACCGTCTCGTAACTGCTGCTCACTGCTGGAAGCGTAATACATCCAACGCTGACCAGTTTACCGTGGTTCTTGGATCACAGTTTCTTTACACTGGTGGCACGAGGATCGTCGCTACTAATGTACTGGTTCACCCTAGCTTCAAGATTGGAATTAATGAATACGACATCGCTATTATTTTGTTATCGACTTATGTAACTTTCTCGGGTATGTTTTATAATACTTTAAGCTATAGATGAATCAGTCGACGACTACCTGAGTACCGATTAGGTTTGTTACAAAAATCAATTACAAGGACAATTTAAATTATTTTCCGTTTTAAATAATTTACAATAAAATATTTTATAGAGAACAATAAAAAAGGAAATCGTTAACTTCATAAACAAAGAACCAAAGAAAGAAAGGTGGAGAAAGAAAGAAAGAAAAATGGAGAAACTTTAGAATAGTGAAATCAGATCGGATCAAATAAGAAGTGCATGCTCTCGTTTTTAATACAAACATAATTTTTATTCTGATAAATTCACTGCAACTTTTAACAATTAAAACTGTACAACAATTAATTATGTTAAAGCTTTTTCTTATTCGATGAATATTGACAAATCAGGTATCAATACAAATGTGAATGAGTGTAGGTACTGTGCCTACCTCGTAAGGGACTTAGCGTAAAGTTTGACTTGTGTATGCGTGTGTGTGTGTGTGTGTTACCTATACGTGACTTCTTAGCTAAACAACTTACAACTTTGCAGAGACCATTAAACCAGTTATTCTCCCTCATGACAGCCTAAACTGTACCTACGAAGGTGAATGGGTGATGACTGCAGGATATGGAAAAACAGCTACAAGTAGGAATTTAATTAAATTTATTTTTGCTGATTTTGTTGTTAATTGGAAAGTTGATTTAGAATGTGACTTGGATTTCAATAACAAATAATAAGAGTTGGCCAAGAATATCAGAAAATAGTTAAAGTTAAGTGATCCGATAATTTTCTTCTATTTCTGGTAAATGTGTTGTCGATCTAAATTCTTTGGCACTTCATCTGTAACCGAGGATGATTTGACGAGATAGACTTCAGATGCCAAATTGCCCCCCCAAACCACTTCCCATCCGCTATTTTTTTTTTTATATTATAGGAAAGCAAACATGCAGACGGATTCCTGATGGTAAGAAATTCACGCCGCCTAGAGACACCTAAGATGGTAACGGTGCGTTGTCAACCTGAGGTCAGGATGTTAGGCCTCGAGCAAAAGTAAGTTTAGCGGCTACCTTACCCTCCGAACCGGAACACGTCATGACGTTATGACGCAGGAATTGGTTAGGCGGTGGTACCAATCCGGGCGAGTCGCTGCGAAACTCTACCACCTAGTCCACCAGATGTCACGGTGTTAGTGATGATAAGCCTATGCTCGCCTTTTACGAGCTGCCTGGCAAGAAAGGCAGATGGTCTATTCTGCAAAGGAGCCCGGACCAACACGGGGCGAATCCTTATTATTAGGGGGGGATCGCCTATTATTGTCCTTGTATTCTCGAAACTTTTCCCCATTCACTGTCATGTTTTTATTTTTTCTTTCGATTCCTAGAAAATAGCATTTTGTGAACAAAATTTGCCTTTTTCATCATAACCAATCAGAGTCTCGACCTAATAGTACTGCCTATGTTCGGTAACTGATGATATTCGTCAAGCTATCGATGAAATGTTACTTACTGTTCTTTTTCTTCTAGATTTCAGTAGTTTTTAATGCGACAGTCTTTGACCTGCTAGTTAAGGTACTTGCATCCTAAAACATATCTGCTTCATTGCAATGTGTTATCTTAAGCATATGTCAAATATAAAGGAACTACTATACGTAACAGTATTTCCTAAAGGCAGTTTTTTATGCCATTTTTATTTTAGTCTTTTAATGAAACTAACACCATTACTATCCGTTCGGATTTCCATCTGTATGCAGGCGACTTACAAACTTATCGTCACTTTGATGCCACAGATATTTTGAATGCATCTATATATATATAAAAAAAATGTTTGTTATTATTAGAAGGTTCTTATGAAATAATATTAAGAAAATCTCTCAGAAATATTAAAAAATATACTTTTAAATTTGCATATTTTAAAAAACGCGCGTAACGAATGTCAATGTCATTCACAGCCATAGATATCCTATGATATTGAAAGAGCATCGTTTGTTCGGAAACGTGGTTACTTAATTAAATTCGAGCATCATTTGTTCGGAAATGTAATAACATTTTATTTTTTCCCATACAAACTGAGACAATACATAAGAATTCAGATCATTTCCGTAAACCCAAATAAGATGCAAGCTTTTCTACGTCTTGATAGTCGTTATATATCAAATTTAGTATGATAATAATAAATCTTTTACCTGTTGTGTAAACAGTTTAAACGTAATTTTAAGTTCAGATCTCTCTTGGAATTCCGTTATAAATAAATCAAGCCAAAAAGTTCACAATCCATGTCACTTTCTTAGACGTATACGTACATAACATGATATAATTAAAAGTGTTTTCTTACTGTAACCAAGCTTGATAAATTGCTATTTTATTTTGGTATTTTTGAAATACATTTCAGTACAGACTACGTAGTGACTACAATCAGGTTTTTTATTTAAATGTCTTTTTTTATTTTCCTGTTTTGTGTTTAGAGAGACCCTTGACAAAATACGCACTAATAAATCACGTGAGGCTACAAGTTATATCAGAAGAACAGTGCAAACTATCTTCCCCTACAGTCAAGTCGTTTCACATTTGCACTAACGGCACTGGAGGCGTTGGTACCTGCCGGGGCGATTCAGGTGGACCGCTAGTCAGTATACAGCAAGGACAACCAGTTTTGGTGAGCATTGCATTTTCTTCATATGGCAATGCTATGGAAAGCATACGGTGAAATTAAATTTGTTGAAGTTAAAATTCTTTTATCGGGGCTGGAAAAAAATTTTGTGTATAATTTTTTCGTTACGCGTCACATTTGTCCGTTGCGCGCCATCTTTGTTCTTACCCCTATCGAAGTATACTTCGTGATTCGAAGTATACTTTCTCCAGAGGAGTAGGGATTGGCAATAAACATTATTTAACCAATTTCTGTAAAGTTGCATATAGTAAATTATTTTTAGAAAAATGACGTCATAAAGAAGTTTCACTTCTTCACTTCTTACGAGTGTACGCTGGTACACGCACACATTTTTTTATTTGCTAAATGTTAGAAGCTGTGTGTTAAAAGTTGTTACAAAAATATTTCCTTATACCAACATGTTCTATTACATTGTGGTGTGTAAAATATGTTTTACGACATAACTTTTTAATTTTTGATCAGCTTTTTCCATAATAACAATGTCATGTTCCATTTCGGACTGTTTGGTATCCCCTATATTTACACAATTAGCACCTAAAACATCTATGGTGTCTTTGAGGCTGCGATTATCTCTATCCTGGGATTTTCCCCGTGTTGATCCGGGCTCCTTTGCAGAATAGACCATCTGCCTTTCTTCTAAAAGGCGAGCATAGGCTTATCATCACCAACACCGTGACATCTGACTAGGAGATAGAGTTTCGCAGCGACTCGCCCGGATTGGTACCACCGCCTAACCTATTCCTGCCGCCATAACGTCATGACGTGTTCCGGTTCGGAGGGTAAGGTAGCCGGTAAACTTACTTTTGCTCGAGGCCTAACATCCTGATCTCAGGTTGGCAACGCACCATTACCATTTTTGGTGTTTCTAGGCGGCGTAAATTTCTTACCATCAGGAAATCCGTCTGCTTGTTTGCCTTCCTATAACATAAAAAAAATGGGATCCACATGGTTGTTGGCTGTCTTTTACCATAAAAAATGTATACGAATTGACATACAATATGTTAAATCATTTTTACAAATCGGCTACGTCTACACAATTTCCCACAATTTTTTAAATGCAAATTTCCTAAAATTGCAGCATGCTTTAAAGAAATGAAGATGTTTTTAACAATTACACATACAGCCAAAATGTATAATGTAAGGTAAAGGTAAATTCTTAAGAGGCTTAAGCAGTGGTTTACTTGATTTTTTTAACATTACAAATTACTTGTATACACTTATTCGAACTTTAAAGATTCCCATGAAGTCTAACTAATTACTCAAACATGAATGCCATATTGTAGAACCAAGAATACAATTTCTTGATATGCTTTCATCTTTTATTTTTCTCAAAACGTGTATAAATTCATTATTGTCATTACAGAGAGAAAGAGTTAATATGAAATTTCTAACTACAAAGTTTACCAATTTTTATGCCTAGAAAGCTAGAACAATCTATATTCTCAATATTATAATATTTATAAAAATATCTAACTTCTTTATTAGGATATAATGTGCTTGAAATTCTACTAATATTGTCTTAGAAAGGTTTAATTTAATATATTTATCAAGCCATCCAGAGACTTTAGATAGTGGTTCAGCTGTTTTCTCTTTCAAGTTTAATTAACTTTTACATATGTTGATGAAAAAGGTGATATCATCAACAAATAATATTCAATCCTGCCTAATCATCATCAGGTAGATCATTTATATAAACAAAAAAGTTATAAACCTAAAACACAACCTTGTGGTACATCGCAGTTATTAAAACATAATTTGAGGTACAGATACTTTTACAGTTCCCACAAAATCTTGTTATTTCGACACACTGTTTCTTCTTCTATAATTAGCATCTTAACTACTTTAGTGATTTATCTGTAGTCATATTTTCTTCGTAATATTAAGAAAATTAAAAAATACAGAATGTTATTATTATTATTATTGTTTAGACATTCAGCCACTTTTTCACCAGGTCAAAAAAATATAAATTATAGATCTCTCTTTCCTAAATTCATGTCTTTTATTCTTTCAAATTGAGTAACTATAATGATTTTTACACATAATTCTTCAAATATTTTATTTCCATAATTGTTCATGTCAGTATAATATTTTAATCATACAATGCTTTATTTTGACAAGGTGGGCATTACTTCATTTTCAAAACGGTTATGTGAAGGTGGAAAGCCGTCTGTCTTCGAGAGAGTTACAAGCTACTACGACTTCATCATGGACCATTTATGAGAATACACTAGAAAATAAGTTTATCTGTTTATTAATAAAAATATTTTGTCGAGTGGAGTATTTATCTTAATTTGGTTGCTCATTTATCTTCTTGGCTATTTCTTCTCATCCTGCTGTCTGATTAGTGTACATCACACTTTACAATTTCCACATATCTCGAAGACAAAAAAAAATTACGCAGACGGGATTTGAACTTGCACCCTTTAAATTTAACTGTTTGAGCTACCGAGTTTACAATTTAAATTCTTTACACTACCTTACCAACGTACAGCACGTTACCCTATAATATTCTCCATCGTCATGTTTTGTTTTTTATGATATTGGAAAGCAAACAAGCAGACGGATTTCCTGATGTTAAAAAAATCACTCCGCCTAGAGACACAAAAGTTGGTAATGGTGCGTTGCTAACCTGAAGCCGGGATGTTAGATCTTGAGCAATAGTAAGTTTACCGGCTACCTTATCCTTCAAACCAGAACACGTCAACAGCAAGCACAGGAGCAGGATAGATATAAGTTAAAGCGGTGGTACCAATCCGGACGAGTTGCTGCGAAACTCTACCACCTAGTTTGATGTCACGGTGTTAGGGAATGTAAGCCTGCGGTCGCCTTTCACGAGCTGCATGGCAAGAAGGCAGATGGTCAATCCTACAAAAGAGCCCCGAACAACACGGAGAATTTCAATATCGTCATCGTCATCGATGGTATTTGTTTTTACTTTAAACTTGACCATAGTGGAAGATATTATAAACAACAAATACATTTTTTGACAGGCATTTATTTGTAAGGGCTATTTCCAGCAGCGTAAGGGAGACCAATGATGGTTGATTATTTTTTACTAAAACTTACATGTTTTTTTGTGTTTTGACACGTTGATAGAAAAACTATCAAACTTACAAAAAAACTAGAATTTTTTGTTCTTAATTAATATAATATTGGTGGTAATTTTGTTGCGCACTCACTAAACTAATTTAAGTTATCACTGTCTTCTTTCAACGAAAGTAACAGAAAGAGACAAAATACTTTTAGTGCTGTCAAATTAGACAATACACGACATTTCTACAGACGTTTAATCTATCACTTGGAAAACGTTGATTAAAAACATTACAATTTGACATGTCCGGACTAATCTAACGTTTCTGAAACGTTCCATCTCTTTTGTTTTTGTTTCAGTTGAAAAAGATAGCAAGCATCTGAAATAAGTTTAGTTTGTCAACAGCAGAACTACCACCATTGATGAATACATGAATTTTAAAATGGTGAAATCGAGTGACTGCGGGTGAAAATCACGTCGTGAAATGTGATCTTAGTTTTTGCACACAAATCTACATTCTACGGAATCTACGGGCCCGCAACCGCTGCGGGCGCGGGTAAAGACCGCGCCATGAGTTCTACCGCAAACTTGGCGGTTAATAATCGTGCGGCCAGCGGATGCAAGACGAGCGGTTAAATCAGTTGAGGTCTACACCAGAAACGTGCTGTTGCATTATACTTATTTTACAGAAGAATACAAAAAGGAGACCTAAAAGTTTCTAGATACGTCTACTGATTCAGGATAGAGATCGGTGTGGATTATTTTTTAACATTATATTTATTAAATTAAAGAAGGATGAACAATTAATATTCTTTAATTAATTTTAACTAATTTACCCGTGTTGATCCGAGTTCTTTTGCAGAATACATCATCTGCCTTCTGCCAGGCAAGTCGAAAAATGCGAGCATAGGCTTACCGTCATTAACACCGTGATAGAGTTTCGCGGCAACTTGCCCGGCTAGGTACCACCGCACTACCTATTCCAGCCGCCATAACGTCAGTGCTTGCCATTGACATGATCCGGTAGGAAAGGTAGGGTAGCTGGTAAATTTACTTTGACTTACGATAACTTATGAATATTACTAATTTGAATTTCATCCGTAACAATGAAGTCATTTAATAGGTACTCAGAACTTATCTACCCGCGTTAATGGTAAAGGAAGGAATTAAAATTTCATTTCAAAACTTGGATCCTCAGTAACTCGTAATGGTTTGAGCATTCGTTAACTTGACACGAAAGGTTACGGGTTCAAATCCTGTTGGGGGCTAATATTTTTTTCTTTCTTTAAAACTTATTCATATTTAAAACTTCATGGCCGTACCACATTCGCACGCGCACGCGAGAAATCTATAAGCGAACCCGTGACCGCACTTATGTGGAATCATGATATCTGTTTATGAGTTGTAAAATCTGACAGTCAAATCGTACCTACAAGGGAGAGAAAAATTAAGCGGAAGACAATACCGATCCGCAATTACTTCGGTAGTTTTGTGACACCAAACACGTTCAGTGCTTAAAATGAAGTTCGGTAGAATATCGAACATCTGGCAACCCTGGTCCGGAGGGTAGGGCGGCTTGAGAACTTGCACAATTGACTTCGCCACGCAGCAACCAAACGCACCTACAACATATATTATATGATATCTATAAGCTCTGGTTATCTCTTACCACCAGGGTAGCCGCGAGCTTGTTTGCTGTCTTTTGCCTTTTAAACATAGCATACCTATAGTAGTTGTTTTGTTTCGCAAAAAGAAGACTTCTAAATTATATGAATACCAAAAGAGCTTTTTTCAAGTAAATCCACAGCGGTAGAAGGACTTACAGCAGCGGTAGAAAGACTTAATACTTGGGGTATTGAAAACCAAAGACTCAAAATCAAAATTATTTGTACCATATACTATATACTTTATTAAAAATGTATATTAGTACACAGTACTTGTATACATCAAAGTTTGTCAAAACCGATAATTACTGTAATGTTTTTTTTTATGCTATAGGAAGGCAAACAAGCAGACGGATTCCCTGATGGTAAGAAATTCACGCCGCCTAGAGACACCAAAGATGGTAATGGTGCGTTGCCTACCTGAAGTCAGTATATTAGGCCTCGAGCAAAAGTAAGTTTACCGGATACCTTACCCTCCGAACCGGAACACGCCATGACGTTATGGCGGCAGGAATAGGTAAGGCGGTGGTACCAATCCGGGCGAGTCGCTGCGAAACTCTACCACCTAATCCACCAGATGTCACGGTGTTGGTGATGATAAGCCTATGCTCGCCTTTTACGAGCTGCCTGGCAAGAAAGGCAGATGGTCTATTCTGCAAAGGAGCCCGGACCAACACGGGGAGAGATTGTGCTTTATTGTCATGCACAAATTAGTTTAAGTGAATTTCGAAAGACGCCAAACTGGTTTTTGTGGGGTCATGTGGCGTCTCAGACATGACGCGGTGACTACCTGCGCGTGGCCCTTTTTAAGTAGAAAGAGACAGTGTAATGCACATTACAGTAATCATCGGTTTTGACAAACTTTGATAATGAATTTGTTCTTAATTCTGAAATAGTTAAATAATATGAAAAATGGCCCATTTATAGCAGTAAAACCAAATGAAATATTAAAACTATTAATAGTAATATCATTTCAAGATCTACATTAAATCTGCATGTAGAGAGGGTGAGTGCAGGGAATAATGTGAATTGAGCGTTGGGTAAGCTATTCCAAAGCGAGGTTTTGAGTCAAAAAGCTAGACTCGCTTTGCATAATTCTGTGCTTATCCCAACGTTATTGTATGGAAGCGAGAGTTGGGTATGTCATAAAGATCAAAATCTGTGGTGTAACGCTCGTTAACTGCATTCGTAACAGTGAGATACGAGAAAGAGTGGGATTGAAAGAAAGTGTTGGTGTTAAAATGCGAAAGGGCAAGCTCCGCTGGTTCGGTCATGTGGAAAGAATGACAGATAAAACATTGACAAAGCAGATATACAATGCGAATGTGGATGGATGTAGGTACCCGGGGAGACCAAGGCTGACATTTCACGATCATATCAATCGGATATTATCCGAGGGTGGTGTCAAAAGTCTCGAAACCGGCGTGTTTGTATGAAAAGGGTAATGAATGTGAAGGAAGCAAGACAGGTTTGTCAGGATCGTGAGGTCTGGCACTCGATACTCTCTGCCTACGCCGTAAGGGACTTAGAGTGAAGAAATGTATGTATTAACAGGGCCATGTTTTTAAAATAATTTTGCACAAGAATCTAGATACTTTTTTTTTACTGTAAGTGTTCAAAAACAAGAGTCTTTTTTCTTTGCACTTTTTTTTCTTTAAACCATTTTTAAATTATTAGCTTATTAAAAAGTACTGAAATAATATACTGGATTATAATATCGTAATATGATATTATTTTATAATCAACCATCTAATCGTATTTAAAAAAAAACAGTACCCAAAAATGTTGATAATGGCATAAAAATAACCGAGCGTTGGGAGATATTTAAAAAAAAAACGCTTTTAACTCGATATCTCGAAAACCATGACACTTTTACTTAGCTCATTTTTATTTTACTTGTAGGGCATCAGTCGAGCTAGCCACAGTTAAAGGGTTATCCATTTATTACTGGACACCTGTATAATAATATTAGAAACAAATACGTATTTTTTTAATGTCTTAGTGTAAGAATCTTATTTATTTAGGTATATTCTTCAATAGTACTCTCTTATCGTCTTTTCTTAGGCGCTTGGAATTTTTAATCACAAATCGACATCAAAATAAATGTATGTTTATTTCATGCTCTATTTGTATTACAAACTTATATAAAATTGACTCCACTTTCAATATTACGTGTTACAAATATTCAGTTGTGGAAAACTCAATGTTTTCAATTTAAGTTGCATTATTAATTGAAAATCAATTGGTAAAAACACTATTTCACTGGACCACTCAATTCCGCTTAATCGCTGCTAGAAGGATTGTTTATCAAGGAGGATATGATAAATCACTACATATTTCGCTACTCATAAAATTAAAATGAATTCATTTTGGTTGTATTTTCTCTTGATAACAAAAGTCACAGCAGAGGTTGGACGGGATAATCATGAACATATTGGCAATCCTCTGGCAAAGAAGATCAAGAAGACAGGAGAAAAGATCATACCGAGACATGCGAGGCCACTTAATGGACAACCTGTCGCTGGTGAAGAAGTCGCGCCATCAAATTCTTATTCTTCCTTGGTAAGTCTTTGTTAGTACATACTTAAATTGTTTGTTTATTGTTGAGGTTTATGTGAAGTACGAGTAATCAATAAATGGTTTTGAAACTCTAAACCTGTTAATCAACGATATAAAGGTTGAACGGGATAATCACGAACACATTGGCTCTCCCCTGGCAAAGAAGATCAAGAAGACGGGAGAAAAGATCATACCGAGACGTGCGAGGCTACTTAATGGACAACGGGTAGTTGGTGGAGGAGTCGCGCCACCAAATTCTCATTCTTCCTTGGTAAGTCTTTGTTACTACATACTTATATTATTTGTTTATTGTTGAGGTTTATGTGAAGAAGTAATCAGTAAAAGGTTTTGAAACTCTAAACCTGTTAATCAACGATATAAAGGTTGAACGGGATAATCATGAACACATTGGCAATCCTCTGGCAAAGAAGATCAAGAAGACGGGAGAAAAGATCATACCGAGACGTGCGAGGCCACTTAATGGACAACGCGTAGCTGGTGAAGGAGTCGCGTCACCGAATTCTCATTCTTCCTTGGTAAGTCTTTGTTACTACATACTTACATTATTTGTTTATTGTTGAGGTTTATGTGAAGAAGTAATCAGTAAAAGGTTTTGAAACTCTAAACCTGTTAATCAACGATATAAAGGTTGAACGGGAAAATCATGAACACATTGGCTCTCCCCTGGCAAAAAAGATCAAGAAGACGGGAGAAAAGATCATACCGAGACGTGCGAGGCCAGTTAATGGACGACTGGTCGCTGGTGAAGGAGTCGCGCCACCGCAAACTTATTCTTCTATGGTAAGTCTTTGTTACTTGTTAATTGTTGAGGTTCATGTGACGCACTAGTAATTAGTAAGTGGTTTTGAAATTCTAAGCCTATTAATTAACGATATAAAGGTTGAACGGGATTATCATGAACAAATCGGCTTTTCCCTGGCAAAGAAGATCAAGAAGATGGAAGAAATGATCATACCGAAACGTGCGAAGCCACGTGATGGACGACGGGTTGCTGGTGGAGGAGTCGCGCCACCGAATTTTTATCCTTACTTGGTAAGTCTTTGTTACTACATACATTATTTGTTTATTGTTGAGGTTTATGTAAAATAATCAGTTGATTAATAACAATAATTTTGAAACTGTAAACCTGTTAACCAACGATATAAAATAAAATGACTACAGAGGTGTTGGAATCACTTACTAGTCTAATTTTTACGATAGATAAAATATACATTTCGATCACGATAGAATAAGACAATGATTTTGGCAAATACCGGCGATTACATATTTCATTCACTTCACAAGCTTTTTTTGAAGGTGAAAAAATTTTTATAATAGATACTTGCTATGTAATTTTAATGCATTTAAATTGGAAGATTTGATTTCATATATTTTAGATACACATACATCCTAACGCCAAGTCCCTTAAGGGGTAAACGGACAATATCGAGTGCCAAGTATTACAACCCTTGCTGATCTGCTTAGCTTCGTTTATATTGATTATGTATGTATATATAAAAGTACTTCCGGAAAACCCTCTAGCTTTTTAGACATGAAATGTACCAATCTAAGCTTGAGTACTTCTATCCACATTCGATTGTAAATTTAAACTATTGTATCGATCGTTCATGTTATTTTTTTCTTGTGATCGAACCAATAGAGCCCTTTTTCATTTTCACACCATCACTTTTTTTTAAGTCCTACCTTTTTTTAATCTCGTCGTTGTGAATGCAACACAGATTTTCGTAGCGCTCTTATTTCATGCATTTTCTATTCTCGCTTCCAAAAAATGGTCAAAAATGTCTCTCGCCCGGACTTTCTTTTTTTAAAATGAATTTAATCTATATTATGTTTAGATATTTGTGTGGTTTATCTTAGGCTATAGACACTATAAATGTTTTTACTTTCGTGGCTGGTAATAGATCTAAGTGCGGCGGTGGAAACTTAGAGGTGCAGAATGGTGCTTTATCACCGGCAGTTTTGTTGGTTTTTAGAATTTGTTTGCCTCTTACGAGCTGCCTGGCTAAAAGGTCTGTACTATATAGGAGACCAGGATCAATACGACGAAAATCATATTATAATATTAAACGTTAAATAGGATTAGTGGAATTAACAATCTACCTAAAGTCAAAATGTATGGTTTGGCCGTTTTGCTGCTGTCAATGTGGCGTAGGTGAAAAAAGTATTTGCTGAGCCCTTACCATGAGTTTATGGCTTGTCACGTTTACTATACTCGTTACCGTCCCTGTAAGATATTTGTATGAAAACTTCAATCAGCGCCTCTATTGATAACTAAGAGAAACTCATTTTTAGACCAAAAATGTCATAGATTTCGACACGCACATTACCGAACGTAATCTGTAACAACTCATGGTAAAGGCTCAGTTCTATAATATTTCTTGTTGTAAAGAAACAGCTAATCCTCATATTTTGACTAAGTTAAAAGGTTTCTGTAGTTAGCTCTTGTTGAGTTAAATCGTTTAGAGTTAGAAACCTGGCTTTACTTATTATCCGATGCCAAAAAGTTGGCAGCGTGAGCCTTAATAACATGCTCTTTTCTCGACAACATTTTTAACCGTCGCCAATAACAATAGGAGGATCTCAATTCAACCATTCCCCGTGTTGGTCCGGGCTCCTTTGCAGAATAGACCATCTACATTCCTTCCAGGCAGCTCGTAAAATTCGAGGATAGGCTTACTGTCACTAACACCGTGATCCTACTAGGTGGTACAGTTTCGCAGCAACTCGTCCGAATTGGACGAGTTGCAAAGGAACCACTGCTTTATATATTCCTGCCGCCATAACGTGAGTGCTTGCCATTGATGTGTTCCAGTTCGGATGGTAAAGTACCCGGTAAACTTACATTTTCTCAAGGTCTAACATCTCGGCCTCCGGTTGGCATCACAACATTACTACCTTTGGTGTCTCTAGGCGGCATGAAGTTCTTACCATCAGATTCGTCTGCTTGTTTGCCTTCCAATATCATAAAAAATTACTTCGACAATAGCCAACCAACTTTGATTTTTTTTTAAAGATAGTTCATGATTTCAAGGTGGTGCCATATTAAATTTATCATTACCCATCAAAACAAACCTTTTACCTGTAATGTCGAATCAATGGTTGTGTAAAATATTTAGTTAGATCTATCTTTTTTCTTTAGTCTAGTGGCCCTATATCTAAAACTAATAAAACATTATTATTTTCAGGGTGGTCTGCTTATAGAGATGACAAGTACCGACAATTTATCAGTTTGTGGATCTACTCTCATCACTAACGACGCTTTGCTAACTGCTGCCCACTGCTGGAGGTCTCAAATACACCAAGCCTCACAGTTCACAGTGGTTCTTGCTTCAGAGTTTCTCTTCACTGGTGGCACAAGGGTCGTTACTTCTGATGTATTGATGCACCCAGAATTTTCGTTTAATCCTATGCGGAATGACATTGCTGTCATTCGCTTACCGATCCCAGTACCATTTACTGGTAAGTAACTATGTTTCACACACCTGTATCGCCGAAGGGATAGGTAGAGGATCCAGAGTGCTGCTTAAGCCCACAATGTGTTATTTTTAGTATGCTGAATCCACACGCATGCCAAACTTCCATAAACCATTACAAACGCAAACATGTGGATAGGGTGTTTGGTCGGGAGTGTTTTTGGCTTTTGGGAAGGTTTGGCTGGGTTTGTACAAGTTTGACATTATTTATAACCGATCCGAACGAGTGTCGATTTCTAAACACAAGTCAAACAAGCGATTGCCACACGTCTACACGTTCGTGAGCGTTCTGCCTACAATAGCAATTAATGCAAATGCTAGTCTAAAGATAAGATTGTATTCTTCGTGGAAATCTACCAAGCAACACCCAGTATTTGAAGCCCCAAACACAAAAATTACAAGGAGAAAAAAGTAAACAACTCAAAGGAAGTTATGAAGGAACCAGTTAAATAATTTTAAAAGAAATTTAAATTTTAATCATCCACCATCTTCTTTGCCAAATTTGTCGTTTCCTTTAATTTTTTTCTCGTTGAGTTTTGTTTTTTTAAATAAAAATAACTGAAACCAAATGTTTAAATTTGCCCACAACACACTAACACACTCGCAAACGTGTGAATGTCGCCGTTTGGATCACCAATCAAAGCGTTTGTATAAGTTTGTGGGTTGTACTCTCATTCTCTTGCGGATCACCGAATTACGGATCATATCCCGCAGAGAAACACCGAGCATAGCTCTCTCCACAGCACGCTGAGCGACTCTGAGCTTATTTAATAGGCCCACATTTAACGGTCAAGTCTCAGTTACATACGTCATCACCGGTTACACACACGGGTCGAAGACTTTTGACTTAAGGCTCTGAGGTGATTCCCATCCGAGTTGGATTCGGCGATCGACCTCTTTCTTGAAGTTGGATTTACTTAACTGAACAGTTTGACCTAGGTACACATACTGATCTACAACTTCAAGAATTAAGTTCCTAACGTGAACTGGTATAGGTGCAACATGAACGTTGAACATGACTGTCGTCTTGTCCAAGTTCATCCTAAGACCCATCTGTTGAGAAACTCTATCGAGGTCACCGAGCTTCTTGCTCAAGTCTTCCAGCGATTCCGCCATGACCACAATGTTATCTGCGAATCGAAGGACAGTGATGTACTCGCCGTTGATATTAATGCCGAGTCTTTTCCAGTCCAGAAGCTTGAAGACATCTTCCAGTGTAGCATTGAATAGTTTCGGAGAAATAAAGTCTCCTTCTCTCACACCTTTCTGCAAATGGATCGCTTTCGAGCTCTGATCCTGTAATCGGACAGACATAGTGGCTTTTTTGTACAAATACCTCAATACTTCGATGTATCGATAGTTGATGCAGAACCGCACCGCGAATCGAAGGCTTTTTCGTAGTCCACAAAAACTAGACATTATGACTGATTACATTATAAATATATCAAGTGATTTAATAAAAGTATATCTTAGCCTAGATCCTTGAAATGATAGGAAGAGGCTTACCCGGGGCACCCACGACTAGCCGAAGACACTTCCAAAATGTGACAGGTGGCAATCGCCAACCGAGCACATATCCAATCTCGGGTAACGGTAATTTTTAACAAAAAATTTAAAATACACATTTTTTTTGTTGACCCACCGGGGTGTTAAACCCGGGACCTCAAGAAGTTAACTTCGACGCCGGACCGATAGACAAAAAGAGGTTTAATCATAGACATCGCAATGTCACAATCGATTTTAACAGATTTTGTGTACTTGAATAGGCTTTAATCGGAGGAGGTTATAAATTCGAGAAGAGATTAATAAGGAACAGATTTACTGTGACTAAATTTATGTTATGTACCATTTTCAACAACCGATGGAATAAAATAGCCCTTTTGGCTGTGAAAAGTTTGACGTATCTGTGTTTTTATCTTTGGCATCATAATTCCTAAACTAATGAACCGATTTTGATGCCAATTTCTTTGTTTGAAAGACAGAAGAGAATTATCATGGTCTAGATGGTTTTCTGTTACATTATAGACAGGTTTTGTCATGGATCAATGAATATTTTTAATTTTGTGATTATTGCCACTAAACCACGTATTATTTTGCAGATACCATTAAGCCGGCTGCTCTGCCTCAAGCTAACGTGACCGAAACCGTCGCTGGCGATTGGGTGATCGCTGCAGGCTATGGAAGAACCAAAACAGGTAACTTGAAATATTTTTAAATTTATATGATTCAATTTTGTCTTAAATTAGAAAACTATTTTTATCGACGCATAATCGGCTCGTATCCATCGAAGATATTAAAAAAATGATATCACTTGGAAAAAATTGTGTTATTGGAACGATTTTAAATATCAATTCGTGTATCGAATTATGTTTTTATAACACATTTAAGTGTTATATAATACATTTATTTACGGTAGTATAGATAAAATAGAAAGGTTATTGAAATCACTCTAAAGTGAATTAGCTTAATGTATTTGTATATTTATAAAACAATAAGGAAACTGGCAAGTGAGTGTGTGAGTGAGTTGTGAGTGGCATCAGGACCGATGGTAAGTGATCTCCGTCACCTACAGACATCCACAATACCAGGGGTACGCTCTTTTCTTGATGGTTCATCAGTGGTGTCCGTTTTTTCATACAAGAGAAGGCAAACGAACAAGTGGGTCAACTGATGGAAAGTGATTACGTCCGCCCACGGACATCCGCAACACCTGGAGTATCACAGATGCGTTGCCGACCTTTAAGGAATGAGTACGGTCTTTTATTGAAGGTTCCTAAATAATAATTGTTTGGGAAAACCGCCATGTGTAACTAAAAGGTAAAAGGTGTTATGCTGGGTGAGAAATGTCTTCGGAATCGCACAGTTGCAGATCATTACACACCAAGATGATAGTAATGATAATTTAAGCTCTGACGCGATGTCCGAAGGTGGAAATCAGCGACTGAAATTACACCAAACAACTCCTCAGAGCATTCCCCATGATAGATGCGGTAGATAGGAAATACCACCCTTGCTAATTGGTTCCGTAAAGGTGTTCTATAAGGAAAGAAATGCCTTCGGAATTACACGGTAGAAAATTATCTTGTATGCATCTTTAAGCTTTGTCATGATGTCTGAATGTGAAACTTGCTGATACCAGACATAAACTTCCTCGGAGCTTTACTCGAAACAAAAGCAGCAGAAGACAAGCCAAGCGACATATTTACGCAACTTCAAAGTATCTAGCCAAGGGTATGATAGCCGGTAGACTTGCACAATAGACTTACCATCCCGGCAACAGGACATCGACGTACCTCTTACATTTATGGTGTCTACAGGTCGCGGTTGCCTGTTACCATTACGATAACTGTATGTTTATTTGCTGACCTCTGACATTAAATGAAACTGGTTAAGGTCAAAAGGAATCTGATGATACCGAGGCAACCCCAGCCCAGAAATGAATACAAGAGACAAGACATGTAAATTTAAATCCAAGAAGCAAAAGCACGTTTTACGACGCGTTATACACCCACACAGCCCGCGGTTGTTTTGTGGTTCCTGCGGCAGTAGAAGTTTGCTAGCGATGATTTCAACTGCGAGAGTTGTGTAACCGCACAAATCACCGGCCTCGTAAATTTTGAAACAAAACCACAGTTTCAGGACCTCCGTGAATTCTTGGGCTTCAATATGCTTAGGCTTATGTGAAGGCTTAGGCTATTAGAGACTCATTATAATAGGCATGTACACAATCCCCCCCAAGGATCCAAGCCTTGTCGTGGCGGGGGGGCTCAGTACCTGGGGTGT
>NJDD01001647.1:15183-46365 GCA_002245505.1 Calephelis nemesis
TCATGACTGGTGAGTGTTTTTCATGTGTATATTGCATCGTTTAAAGCCGTATTCGTGCATAAAACCCATTAAACCATAAAACCCATTTGAGAGGATTTCCGTCGAGTATTAATGACACATTGACGTCAGACGCTGTTTTCGTAATTGGGCAATATTTTGGAGAGATTAACGATCTATGAAAACTCGGTGACTGGGGTCGATTCAACAATTTTAACCCGAAAGTATTTGAGAGCATTAACGAACCTTTATAGACAAGGGTTGGAATACGTTAGTATATGTATGTAGGTATATAATGATTGAATTTCGTTTCATGTCTATTTTGCTAGATAGTAATTTGAGGAAACGATAAATCTGGCTCTATGTAGTACACATATATTACAAAGGAGACTTGGATAAGGCCCAAAAGCTTAGTTTATATTAATCTTCTTAAGTTTGAGTGAAAAGCAAATATAGAATACGCATTTGGAAGTTTGTACTTTAAAGTATAATAATTTTATCAAGGCATAAAAATTACTAAATAGATTTTAGAGTAACCTGTATCTTCCTTACAGAAAAACACGTAAACAAAGTATTTATGTATTTAAAAACATGAAAGTATTTATGTACTAGTTTTTGTCTACGACTTTATCAACATGGAGTTTGGTAATTACAATAATCATATAAAATCACAAAAACTATACGGCTAGAATATGTACTTATTTTATTGACGAGTTTCTGTTGGTTTTATCATTAGACAAGTTTAATAATATTTTTTTTATATATTAACTATCCTATTAATATAGTTAGTTCTTCTTCTTCGTGCTTATCTAATAATACAAAAATTAATCGCTAAATCTGTTGGTAAGCGCATAACTTCTGAACGACTCAACCGATTTGGATAATTATTTTTTTGTTGTGTTATTAATTGTCAGAAGAAGGTTTTTATGAAGAAAAAACCCGAAAAAATACAGGGAAAATAGGAAAAACAGTGCTTTATTTTTCCCATACAAACTGAACAGGTGGAACAAAGTTCACCCGGGAGAGCTAGTAACATATATAGGTCTTTAAGGGTCTAACCACGGTCTGCATCTCCAATTTCATTGCACCAAATTAAGTTTCCCGAATACCACAACCATATGTCTACAGAATTTGAGGGTATTCTGATTTCTTCTGGTATATGATTTCTCAATACCAATCAGACCCAAAAAGAATTAATCCAAAAAGCTTACTCTTGTATAAATATACTGCTCGAACGAAGTTTCGGGCTGTAAAAATACTGCCAAAAAGAACCTCCGTATTGGAAAGTCGAATGAATATAATGGATATTTGTGCATTATGTGCAGTTTTGTGAAGGTAGTGTTTGTGTTATGTACGATTGTGTCTATATACCTACACGTTTATATGTCAGTGTGAGTGAATTGTATCTTTTTAGTTATAAATGTATCAGGTATTTTATGATGATTAAAGACAACCATTGCCTACAGACACCAAAGATGTTGCTAGTGCGTCTCTAAATTGTAGCTGTGTGTGTAGTTATATAATTTAAACGAGTTTACTGAAAAACGATTAAAATCCATAAAAATAGAAGATATAATAAGGTAACTGACTTTCCTACCCACCAGCACGGAATACGATAATGTTAAGCATTGTTGGTTCATGTTGAGTGTCAGTTAATGTTATGTGTTTGTGAGTGAGTGAGTTGTAAAAGAGTATTTATTAAGAGTACATCCGACACATAGCTATAAAAGGTAATAAAAACTCGTAAGAGTTCTGTGTGTAAATTTATTCACCTCGTTGGTTAAGTGGCTAGCATGTTCTGTACTCAATGATCATTCACCAGGTACGGGTTCGGGTTCGACAGTTACTTATGTATGTTAAGCCTATTTCAGTACTTCTACGTGTCAATATGATTGACGGCAACCTTGACACTAGCTTAAAATTTGGTTACTTTGGTGTTAGATTTGCGTAATTTGACAAGCAAGTTTATCTTGATTATTTTACTCATAAGCTGTGACGACACCACCACCTACGTAGAATAGTAGTAGAATGGTCCAGCAATATAATTTGGTGGGTTATTTGCATAATACAGTCAGTTTGAAAGGATGATAGAATCGCCCTAATCGATGTTTATTATCGTGCCACATTTTGGAGGGTAGTGTAGCCGGTATTCTTACTTAGTAACAAGCTAAGCATCCCCAACATCAGGTGGTCTATTGGAGTCTAGATATCTTAAGGTATTATTGTATTACCATCAGGATAGTAATTTGATCAAACTTTTAAAACAGTCGTTTCAGAAAATACCTTTTTAGGTAATTTACGAGTTTTTTTAATTGGCTAATATGTTGCTAACAACGCGGTTTTTACAACTTCACCAGACTATAATTTATTAGTATATGAGTTTAAGTTATCTTAAATAATTTATATCTGTTTGTTTATTATATACTAGCTGTCCCGGCGCACTTCGTTCCACCCGTTCTGTTTCTATGGAAAAAATGAAATTTTGTTTTTCCCACTTCTCCTTGAAAATATGCTCATTCGCATTCAAGTCAAACACCTAACCTTTTCCTTTTATTCGGTTTTAGTTTGTTATTGGGCGAGTAATTTCAAAAAAATACTAACCACTTTTTTGGGAGTCGCCTAAAATGTTATATACTAGCTGTTACCCGTAGCGGAATATCTTTCCTATGTGTGAATCCAAGTTACCCTCTATCTTGTGCCAAATTTCATAAATATCTGTTCGGCAGTTTTGGCGTGAAGGAGTAAAAAACAAACGTATAAACTTTCGCATTTAAAATATTAATAGGATACTTGTATTTTACCTGATGATTTCCCATAACTAATTGAACACATAATAATTAAGCGCTGTAAAACTGCAGAAACCGACTCCACCTATTTCATTTACCCAATGAAATAGTTGGAGTCGGTTTCTGCAGTTTCTGTTTCTGCGGTGACGCGATGAAATAATTCTTTTTTCGAAAGATGGATTCCAAGACGGTCACACACAAATTTTATCAACTTCCTACAAGTTGCTTTTGAGCTACCCTTAATCCTATTAACCTATTAATTTTATAAATGCAAAAGTTTGTATGTTCGTAAGTTTTTCACGCAAAAAGTGCAGAACATTTTTTTCATGAAATTTGGCACACATATATATGGTAACTTAGATTTATACATACGATAGTTTTTATTCTGATAAAATGTTCAGCAGCAGCAGCTAATCCTATTCTTATTGCAAAAGTGAAAGTTTGTATGTTTTTTTGTTACTTCTTCAAGTAAAAACTGCATACCCGATTTTATGAAATTTGGAGTAACTTGGATTAACACATAGAACAGTTTTTAGGTTTAAGACCATTAACGACACAAGCAACGCCTCGGCCATCATCTAGTAATGCATAAACCTTCACCTAATGTTGACGATATAACTCAAAAACCACTAGTCAGATCATGATAAAACTAATATGGGACCATCTCAGTATCCTGATCTATTTTTCAAAAAACGAACTATCAAAACTAGTCGGCTAATGTTTAAGTAATCGCGCATCAAACAAAATAAAAAATAAAAGGTACAGTCGCATTGAGAACGTCCCTCTTTCTATAAAACTAACATGGGGCCACCTCGGAATAATGACATATTTTTCAAAAAACGAACTATCAAAACTCTAGCGTAACGAATAAAACAAAAAAGGTACAGTCACGTTGAGAACAGTGCTAACAAACATTCAAAAAATGTACAGTCACGTTGAAAACCTCCTTTTTAGAGTCAGTTAAAATATGACGTATTATTACAATAATGTACTCAAAACGTATTCCACGTTATCACATGTGTTCGCGTCGTCTGATTAGATAAAGAACCTAGTTTCTGAGGTTATTGTTAACAAGATATTGTGTCATGTACAAGGATTTAGTCAACGGAAACTAATGACTAATTAAAATAGTTTTAGTTTAGTGTTTGTGTTATCGGAAAGATGCCAGTTAAAGGAGCTAAGGATAACAAGTAAGTGGAATTTTGCGGATGTTTTGTATCTTATATATACAATCTTTTTATGGCTTATTCATTGGTATATTTTGGGTAGGGATGTAACGACCCCATTATCTATGGAATAATCTTTTAATTTGCAAATGTTGGTGTGGATATGAATGGTAGTTACCCGGGGAGACCTAGGTACATATTTCACTATGAAATCGCTCGGGTTTTACCCAAGGTATCAAGTTTCCGAAATCGGCGCGTTTGTATAAAGTATCTTCACGCCCATATCCCCGAAGAGGTAGGCAGAGGCACAACCAGGGCACCCACGACTAGCCGAAGAAGACACTAAGTCCCACGATGTGATAGGTGGCATGCCAATCGCCAACCGGGCACATTTCCAATCCCGACCAACATTTTTTTAATTACAAATTGGAAAAATCCAATTTTCTTTTTGTTGGCCGACCCGGGATTCGAACCCGGGACCTCATGAAGTCAAGTCCAACACCCGGACCGCTAGACTACAGTGGCGATAAAGAGGCGCGTTTGTATAAAAAAGGGTAAATGTGGAAGTCAGCTCCTTCCACATTTACCCTTTGCAAATATAGTGACATTTGGCACTCTATTCTCTGCCTACCCCGTAAGTGACTTGGCATTAAGATATGTGTGTATGTATGTATGTAGGTTAGTGGATTGTTAAACAAGACCAGTTTGTCATAACGCCGTGCTCCTATGCATCAGCTCACCCGAGTACTGTTGCTGCAATCAAAGTAAACGCCGCAACTACTTGACCTATTTTGACGTAACACACTTTAATCCTATCTTTCAAATGGTGGAATTCGGATTAGTTGATGCAGATATAACGAATGATCAGGTGTCTCTCACTAGTAGTTGGATATAGACTTCCTCCATAGACACCATAAATGTTACTGGTGCGTCGCTAATTTACAGCCGCAATATAAGGTTAAGTTCAGCAGCTGCCTTGAGTCACGGAAGACGACAATGGCGTGAACTGATATGAATTTCTATAATAACAAGAATCTAGCATGATGCTACACAGCAATCTACCACTTAGTTATGATTGACTTCGCTGGATGGGGTATCCAGTAATGTAAAATTAGACTAACGCGGGCGATGGGGTCGTCACATCTCGATGCCAAAGACCATCGAACTTTATGCCAAAATGTTGAACAACATGTTATTAAACGTTTTGATCTTTTTTGAAAAACTAATAATATACAAATATATATAAAACATTCAAGGTATTGTATAATTGACGGTAACTGTGATAAACCATGGTTAACTTTTATATTAATGGCTTCTGGTTGCTGTAACTCTTTGGTTAACTTCCGCGAACAACAAAAACATAGATCAATTAACTATAGAATAAACATTACTTGAGCTGAAAATATCTATTGCATCGTAGTTTGAAAACTAATTGATCATTGGTCTTAGGGTTAGCGTACCTAACTACATCAACTATTGACGAGGCTCAGGTTCGATTTTCTTTAGAGAGAGGCATTTATGAATTAATTTGTTCTAAATAGGTTTGTAAAATGGTTTTACAATTATACAAGGTTTTTGCAACAAACTTTGGTCCTTTTGTTACACGAAACTATTGGTAGATGCGAATTGTTACATTTCTGACAAAAACGTATCTACTAAACACTTAAAGAAAAAAAAATATTTAGTTAATACATTAAATTTAAACCGCTTCGTTGGTCGAGTGGCTAGCGTACTCGCCTAACTGCATCGACGAATCGCGAGGCTCGAGTTCGATTCCTGATGGGGCAGGCATTTGGGTGATGAACATTTAGATGTCTGCATTTCCGGGTCTGGGTGTTTATTAAATTTATTCTGGTATTTATTTAAGTATTTCTATGTATAAAAATTATTGACTAACATCCATAACACAAGCATATAATTTGCTTACTTTGGGGTTAAATTCAATTTGTGTGACTTGTCCAGGGATATTTATTATTATTATACATATATTATAAATTTAAAATAAAAAAAAACAATGAATAGACACACCCACACACACATTCACATACATCTAACTTACAACACACACACACACAACTTCTCTTTTTTTATGTGCTTTCGAAAAACTGCAAACTTTTTAACACACATATTCTGCAAATAAATAATTTCATTTCAAACATTACGAAATATAATACCACAACTTTTACATCATGATCCTTAACCCACCTCCAAGTTCCTTCATCAATTCTTATCATCAAGTTCTCGTCATCAGAAAATATGAACAGATCTAATTAAGATGAATCTAACGAGTCCAAACTTGATGGCTTTAGCAGTAGGCATACCAGGGTTACGTCTCCTATCTTCGTACTCCATCACACCAGCTCAGTTGTACCAGAATTCGTTAGAGTTTTAACTGGAAGGTCTCTCACATATTTTGAGAAATGCAATAAATACCCTGTGGAGTCTTATTAAGATCCATTTTGATGCCTTCGAATGTACTGCAATTGAACTTATGACCTTGAATGCCAGGACAGATTTCCATAGCTAAGAACCAACTCAATCACGTCAGCTCTCAAATGAAAAACCACGTCAAAATCCATCCATCGGTTGAAGGGCTACCATGCCACAGACAGACATACGTAGACACATAAAACTTATGACATCCCCGTTTTGCATTGGGGTTAAAAATGCAGTCGTCCAACCAGGCTTTCTGTACTCACGTCAAACATATAATTTTATAATATACTAGTGGCCCGGCTTTGCACGGGTATAAAATATACATATAAACCTTCCTCTTCAATCACTTTATCTATTAAAAAACTGCAACAAAATCCGTTGTGTACTTTTAAAGTTTTAAGCATACAAAGGGACATAGGGACAGAGGAAGGGACTTTGTTTTATATTAAGTAGTGATTAGTCGTTCCGACGAACTCCGTTTCACCGATTCAGTTTGCATGGAAAAAAATTAAGTATTGTTTTTCTCATTTTCCCTGCAACTTTCCTGGTATTACTCTCCGTAAGAACCTTGTCTTGACTTAAACACATTTAGTGATTTGTTTTTGTATTAAAAAAAAATATTTGATGCAAATTTTTTTATCGCTGTGTTGGTCTTGTTCTGCTAAGTAGAATAGACCATCTGCCTCTCTGCCAGGCAGCCCTGAAGAAGCGAGCACACTTTAAGTAATTACCAAGAAGAACACTAATGTTAGAGAGCTCTGCAGCAACTTGACTGTGGAATCCACTGCTTTAAATATTCCTGCTGCCATAAAAAATCTGTCATGTTCCGGCCTGGAGGGTAGGGTAGCTTAAAGAGTTGCACAATAGGCTTTTGATCCCATCAGGACAGCGATGCACCTGTAACACTTATAGCATGCAATAGATGTTACAGTTCCGTACTTTCTAAAATTCGGTTAAAATACATGTAATATAGTCTTCAAACATTACTCCTTTTTTTAAAGTCGGTTAAGAAGTACTACTAAAGTACTTATAATTTACCACTATCAAGTAAAAGTAATGGTAGTCAGCAGATACCGTGATATTTTACATTACACGCCATTTTTAAGGTATCTATTTTAAGGTTATGCCCCACTTTAATGTAGGTCAGAGGCTCTTTTCTAATGAGACGCTTCTTAGTGTCGCATAGAAAGTTTCTGTATTTCTAAATTAACATTACTAAATATAGACCAAAGCGTTGGTTTAAGTAGTTAGCGAATACGTTTCAAATCATCACAAATCTCGGGTTCGATTCCCGTGAAATGATTTTTTTGAAAAACACGAAGATGTATGTTAACAACAAAAGAAGGTAGATTGATAGTTGTTATGGAGAATTTGTAGGTTAAATCATGAACTTTATAAAAAAATGCAAATAAATATACTTTAAAAGTCTGGTTACAGAGCAATCAATTTTAAAAATATAAAATTCCGAGCAACTTTTTTTTTATTAGAAAATTGGAAAATCCCAGTTTTCTATTTTCCCGGGATTTTTATATTACCCGGGATTCGAACCTGGGACCTCATGCCTCATCATTAGACTTGACTAGTCCAACTGAACAGCTAGACCACAGAGGCGATATGTTTTCCCCAGACAGGACAGGACGTTTTGTTCAATACGCTTAATACGCTGTTATCTTGTGTATTTTTGATTATCTAACAAGTCCTATAAAAAGTCCCTCCTAGTCTAACAAATAACCTTAAGTAAGGGAGCAAGGTGCGTGATTTATTGACGGAGTTACTGAAAAAGTAGCGTTAAGGTGGAAGAAGCGAATAAGGAAGATAAATGAACCACTGTTTGTTGTATCGTCGTAACACAAATCTCTGTTTAGCTGAGTGCTTAATTAATTTGACTGCGGACTAACAAGGCAATGGAGATTTTCTTTCATTAAGATGTTATTAGAGTTGCTGTCTTTAAGGAACGTTCAAAAATGTGTATGTATAATTAGTGGCTGCCTTCATTTAGTTGCATAGAGACAGCAACATCATCTACCGGGTTCATTTGAAAATTATCCTCTTTGAAATATACACATAATTGCAACCAATTCGGTCCAGGGATTTAGGAGAAATTAGATTACATACACACGAAGAAAATAATAATATGTGTTAAGATAAGATAATTACTTATGTGTAACTATAATGAACATTTTAAAGTAAACTAGCGAATTAATACAGCGTGTCAAAAAGAGATAATACGTGTTGTATTATCGGTTTCCCTTGAAGCCAAAAAAATATTTTGTTTCGTAACGACAGCACGACGTCATAAAGACGATCATGAAACAGTTTCTAGTAAAAAAATTAAAACTAGTACGATATTGTCAATGAGTGAAATATAACACATTGAATAAGATGAACTTTTGGTGTCCTTTTTTTCGAAACGAAGTTCTTTACGGCGGGCTTGGAGGAGATAGGGATTTTGCTGAAAAAAAAATGTGATACTAAAAACCGTAAGAAAAAGTCAAAGTAAGTAGAAAAAAAAGTAAGTAAATGAGACGTGCGCAGGCGCGACAGTCGTATACACAAGCGAGTAGTGTATAACACCTTTCTCTTCCTCCCTCTTTCTTTTCGTTCTCTCATCCCTTCTCTCTATATTACCACTCCACCTTGCCAATGCATAGTATATGCTCATGAATTGTGTCGATTCTACATTAGCCGAAGGAAATTCGTTCCTACCTGGTGTCCCACGACACCACATTTATATTTTTATCTAGGAAGGTTTACAAAAGCATAGTTTCGATCATTTTCGTATAACATTAAATCATACATTGCTTATTAAAAAAATTGACAACAGTTCCGCACTAGAGTGTCAACCAGCTAGAGCATAATCTATGGTTTTAAAATCCTTGTGGTTCAGCCTGTGCAGTAATTTCATTTTGTCAAATCAGATTGCTTCGTTTCTCTAGTGGTTATAGTAAGAAGATTCGAACAAGGTTCTTGTTCTAGTCCTGTGGGATACAATACGGATATTAAAGACAGCAACATTCAGTTACAAGTAACATAAAGGCACCAAAATTGCGAAAAAATAAAAAAAATATTGCTACAGAGTAATTTGACCATTATTATTTCGAAAGGTAGCTCACGATTCTGAGGTAGTCTTTTATAAATTTTACGAAATTTAATTTTCCCGATAAATTTAATAATTATAAGATTTATCTATACATTACATATTAAATAATAATAAATAAATACTCCTAGACAAATCACACAAATTGAATCTAACCCCAAAGTAAGCAAATTATATGTTTGTGTTATGGGTGTTAGTTAACGACACTATTACATATAAACACTTAAATAGATACCAGAATAAATTTAATTTGATTATTAAATAACAGTAATAAAACTAAATTAAAAGTATCTTCATGCCCATGTCCCGGAAGAGGTAGGCAGAGGCACAACCAGGGCATCCACAACTAGCCGAGACACTAAGTCCCACAATATGATAGATGGCAAACCTATCGCCAACTGGGCCCACATCCTATCCCGAGCAATATTTTTTTTGTTAGAAAATTGGAAAAACTCAATTTTCTTTTTGTTTGGCCGACCCGGGATTCGAACCCGGGACCTCATGCAGTCAAGTCCAACAACTGAACCGCTAGACCACAGAGGCGATTTGGCACATAAAATAATTTTCAAAAATATGATTGCTATATACTGTATACAGCAAGCAAAACAAGTGTTATTAATTTTTTTGTTGGTTTCTCTGTTTACTTTTCACGCAAAACTTCTGAACAGATTTTTGTCAAATTTTGTGTTATTACCGTCACTAACACTGTGACATCTGACTAGGTGGTAGAGTCTCTAAGTTTATTTAGAGTTACTTTTTTTCTTTTATGCTCTACGAATAACGAAGTTTCACATCTGACGTGTGTACACTAATAGACACACACTGGTTTTACTAGGTGGTAGAGTTTCGCAGCGACTCGCCTGGATTGGTACCACCGCCTTACCTATTCATGCCGCCACAACGTCAGCGCTTGCCGTTGACGTGTTCCGGTTCGGAGGGTAAGGTAGCCGGTCAACTTACTTTTGCTCGAGGTCTAACATCTCGGCCTCAGGTTGGCAACGCACCATTACCACCTTTGGTGTCTCTAGGCTGCGTGAATTTCTTACCATCAGGAAATCTGTCTGCTTGTTTGCCTTCCAATATCATAAAAAAAGAGTTTTCGATTATTTTACATTTAATTGACAGGCTGCAGGTTTAATTTCCTACAGGAACATGTAGTTGTAGTGAGATGTGTAGATTTCCTTTTGGATTGATAAACGTTTTGATAGTCCTTTGATCTAATGTCAATAAAATCAAACTTGATATTTGTGTTTCCAAATTATAACTCATGTCTTCACACAAATGATGTATGTGGGATGTTTGTGGGTGTATTATTTTATTACTTACCTTGACATTTCTAGACATCAATTTCTTGGAATCCTAAAGATGAGCAGCTGTAAGCTATCTTTATAATTACATTTAATACCATCTGAATCTCTAATAGGAACCATTTGAGATGTTTGGACAAGATCTAGACTTTGCCCTTTTTCTGGTAATGGATCTATGGCAAAGTTAATGATTGATTTAGAAAAAGAAAGAAAAGAAAAGAAAAAATATTTATTTGCGGAATATGAGTGTTACAAAGATGTTACAAAATTATTATAATATAAAATAAGATGTTTACGGATGATATCTAGCAAGTATAGTAGTACTATTTATATTATGCGCTTCGGCTTTACACTTTTTATTTATTTTTAAATTGGCTGACCTAAACTAAATTTCAGCGAAATGATTAGGTATATAATAACAACTCTATATAGATATCTTTAAAATATATTCGGATTTCCGAAGCTTGACATATATAGCCGAAGCAGATAATTTAAATAGTACCCACTACTATAATTAAAGTAACAGGTGGGTTGGTTTCCCCGTGTTGCTCCAGGTCTGATGAGTAGAATAGAATTTTTGGCAGGCAGTTCGTAATAGGCGAGCACTTGTTAAAATATAGGCCATGACTAACAAGACCTCTGGTTGTAGAGTTCTGTACCAGCAACTTGCCCGGGAAAGGATCCACTTTCTTACCCATTCTTGCCCCTCTCTGTGGTCTAGCGGTCCGACGGTCTTGACTTCCTGAGGTTCCGGGGTCGGACAACAAAAAATACTAGGAAATGTGTATTTTCAGTTTTCTAAATAAAAATAACGTTTCCCGGGATTAGATATGTGCTCGGTTGACGATAGGCTTGCCACCTATCACATTGTGGGAATTAGTGTCTTCGGCTAGTCGTGGGTGCCCTAGTTGTGCCTCTGCCTACCTCTTACTATATATATTTATATGTATATCCCAGCCACAGGTTAGTGATCCACCTGTAACATCGATGGTGTTTATAGGCAACGATTATATTATTACCATTAGGACAGCCTTTAAACTTATCTTTTAGACTTTATCTTTTTTTTACCTTTAGACTTTTTCTCTGACCAACCACGCTGAAAAAATACTTTTAAATTTAACACTGTGCTTTGGGAAGAATGAGTCCCGACAGTTAATCTTCGGTTTTGTAAATAAATTATGATTTTTTGTGTTGTGTTAACGATCGTAAAACTGCTTCAGTGATGTAGTTGATCGGTATTATTTTCAACAAGATTACAAACTACTGGGCTTTTCTCTTTTTAGATTTTTATTTTTGTAAGCAGTCAGGTTTTTTGTTTTTTCCAATTTTTTTTCTGAAAGTGATCCTATAAAATTTAATAAAGATCTAAGTGGTTTTTGAGTCATTCTTAATAATGCATATTTTGTATACTAAGATGACAAGGTAGCGAAAGAGCTGTCGTTTTTTATATTACTTTAACTGGCCCTAAATTATTGAACTTATTTACATTTTGTCTCTTGCCAATCAAAGATCTGGACCAAATTTATCCGCTTAATCTGGGTATATCTTGTCTAACATATAAATTTCTCGTGTCACGGTATACGTGATTGAACTCCTCCGAAACGGCTGGACCGATTTTTGTGAAATTTTATGAGCATATTGAGTAGGTATGACTCTGAATATCGGCCCACATCTTTTTATGACACTCCTAAGTGATGAGAGGGACTCACCTCATTTTTTTTACTAAAATCACATTAAAAATATAGCAGAAAAACGTCTGCCGGTTCAGCTAGTATGTATATAAAGTTACACAATGTTAGTAACCGTACTCCTTCAAAACGGCTTGACCGATTTTTGGGAGCATATTGAATAGGTCTAAGAATCGGCCAACATCTATTTTTCATAACCCCAAATTAATCACAGCAAAAAAAATCAGAACAACACCTGCCAGGTCAGCTAGTTATATATGGGACAGAGAGAAAGCAATTTAGTTTTTCGATAAATAGTCGTAAAGAAAGTACATGACCTCGATTTTGTTCTTAGAAGTGAGCGTTTCCAACTAAAGTTCAATTAAAGTTATACACTTGGACCGTATTGCAGTCTCCTCTGTGCTAATTGAGTGGATACTGGTACGCTTTCATGAGACGTTTTCTCGAGTGATTTTTATTGTTCTCTGCAATTAATGGGCTTAATAATGTCCATGGGTATTGCAAAAACGACAAAAGACAAATTATCTAAAGTAGACAACAGAAAAAAATTTAATAAACAACCAGAACTGGAAATGCAGACCTCTAAATGCTCATCACACAAATGCCTGCACCCGTCGGGTATCGAACCCAAGTGGAGTTGATCGTGTACGATAACTCCTCAGCCAACGAGTCTGTTTATATTCCAAATATAACAAAAACAATTCCAAAAGCACATCTGTTAAAGTTTCGTAGAATTTAATTTAAATATTTGGCAATAAATATTTGTTTATTATCTTTTGTTTCATACTCTCGAATCCCTATTTAATTAAAGACAACGCCGAGACCACGATTCGGGAAAAGTTTTAAAAAGGTCAACGAAAACAAGCATAATCACCAATTATCTCGACGTCCTTCAACGTCATTAACGTTTGTTTTTGAAGTTTGTAAAGAGTAGCTTCGAGCTTTATTAACCGACTCCAAAAAAGGAGATTCTTTATTTGATTTATTAGGCTTTTTCTAATTCATTCGTTCGTAGATTGGTGTAAAATCGACAGGTGCTGCTGCTGTTATGGGTGTCCCCTAGGGCTCCATTCTAGGGCCATTGTTGCTCCTCACATACATCAATGAATTGCCTTGCTACGTAATGTGTAATCATGGAATAGTATTGTTCGCGGATAATACTTTACAATTATTTTAAGTAAAAAGACAACTGGAAAAGTATGATAAAACGAATGATGCGGTTTCAAAAGTTGTAGAATAGTTCAATATAAATAATCTTTTCCCAAATTAAAAAAAGTCAAGTGCATCAAATTTTTAATGCTCATGTAAGGCAGGTAGATACCAATGTAGATCTTAATGGGAACAACGAAAACTAATAGATCCTATCACATTTTTAGGAATTACTGTAGATAAAAAGTTGCGATGGGGCCCACACATTGTAAAGCTTGCAATCAGGCTGAACTCTGCAGCTTACGCTGTTAAGAAAATCAGGCAGTTAACTGACGTTGACACCGCTAGAATTGTTTGTTTTAAATATTTTCACATAATTTCATATGGCATACTTACATGTGGTAACTCTGTTGAGGTAAGCATAATACTTGTCTTATGAAAAGAAGGCTACACGGGTAATATCTTAGGCCCAGAAGTTTATCTAACGTAAAAGTTTAAAGAAATAAATATTCTACCAAACTCAATATGTTTTTTTAAAACTTAATATATGTCTATAAATATGTGTAAAATCTCTATATGTAAAAAAAAATTAAGTGGCGGTAAGGTGGTGGATAACTACCTAGGGAAGTTGCTATATGGCACTCTATATCCAGTGGTAATGACCTCTAATGCTGTCAAAATATTATGTAACAAAAATGTATTTGTAAGGAGGGTTTCTGTGAATATTTCAGTCTGAGATTTCGTTGATGGGTCATTAGATTTTAGGTCCAACCTTTCAATAACCAGGTAAATTGTGTAACGGTCTGTTAAATATCTGACCAATTTTTGCAAGATTGAGACGTGCTTTTGTAAGTCTACAAATTTAAGATGAGATAGAGAACTTCAAAATAGTGTCACATTAACCGCCGGTTGCGAAAACTTAATGTTAAAAGTTTTTCGTGTGTGTCTATCTATGGCATCATAACTCCTAAACGAACAGACCAATTGCGACGCGGAGTTTTTTGTTTGAAAGCAGACGTGACCGATATGGTTCTTACCTTCATTACAGATATTGAAAATTTATGAAACAAGATAACTATAAATTTAGAACATATACATTAAGAACTAAATGGGACCCACAAAGTCCAAACTAATCAAACAATAGTATTGAATGATAGCTACTCCATTATAAGGTTAAAACGATATTGCAGGGGGCAAATATTTTCAGCTCTAAACCAATAGAGGGGATATGCAAATAATCAATTAATGTGGGAATGTCAACGCTCAATCCCGTAATTCCAACCTAGCTATGTGAAATAGTCAGTTGGCAAACAGAGGAAGGGAAATGAAATATAGTCAGTTTCAATTTGGTTAGTGGTTGATTAATTTCAATTTGTATTTGCCCTAATTTACATATTGATGACATATTTTGTATCCACAGATAAATTTAATTTGTTTGATTGAAAGATATTTATTGAGATTGTCATGAAATTGTTTTAATCATAATAATATATTGTCGCGTCAAGGTGTTATATAACAGCGGTTAATTTTAATATAAAATTTGTAGTGATGTGTTTACAGCATACCAGAGCGTAATATATTAAAATAAAGCATTTGTTATTATGTAATAAAATATATATGTTTACTAGCTGACCCGGCAGACGATGTTCTGCTATTTTTTAATAAAAAAGTGGGGGTTAGTCATTTAGGTGTATGAAAAATAAATGTTAGCCGATTCTCAGACCTACTCCATATGCTCACAAAGTTTCATGAGAATCAGTAAAGATGTTTTAAGTTTAAGTCAGTTTACGATGACGCGAGTAAACAGCTATTCGAATATATTTTAAAATGTAATATAAAACAAGAAGGTAAAATGATAGTTAAGTGCAGTATTAAAAAATAATTGACACATTTGACTTTATCGACAAAATTATGTTTGTAATTCAAAATTCCCTGTAAAAAACCCAAAACTCGAGTTATAGCAACTTATAATTCGATTTAGACTTGACTAGTTAACAAGAGTGAAGTACATATAAATTTTTAATTATATTTTTTACGGTGTCAGTGTCGAGATGCGTTGACTATATCGCTTGCTGGTGCTAATTTAAAAATTTGCGTGTCATGATCTACTCCACTTCTACCTTTAAAGTTGTTCATTATGTTCGGTCCTATAGCGTAAGCTTGTAGAATATCTAAGAAAGAAGACCTGAAAACCCTGCGTGAAGTACTGACATTAGTAACCTGTACGTAAAAGCGACGGTTGTCTCTAGCCATCAGAAGAATCATCTGCTTGTTCACAAAAAGCAAAGACGTATAACTTTGCAAGTTGGTTGACAGATTCTCTACTGATTTATCTCTACTCTCTACCTTTAATCTATTACTAGCAGACTCAGCATCGCTGTGGCTATGGTTTCGACTATAAATTGAGAAATAAGCCATCCTGTCTTTCAAGTTGGATCAAATTGCACATTACCATGTGCCATGTACCATGCAAAGTTGATTAAAATTGGTTGAGTAGTTTAGAAGTAAAAATGTGACGTGTAACTTATATACATGAAGGTTATATATTGAAAAATGACAGCAGTATACTATCATTTGCAGACAATAAATGCAAACATATTGATTTAAAAATTGAAGAGACAGAACTGTTATTCCCCTGTTAAATTATTCGCTTTTTGCATTTTCAAATCTAGGAAACCTTCTAAAACCACCAATCAGATTATCGTACTCTTGTGGATACTTAGGAAAATACTCAAACGTTTTGCAGAATTTAATTTCATATTCTGTTTAATTAAATACAAATGGTTTCGGGTACAATATTAGAATATTAGCTCTGAGCATACACTTATTAAGTAATTCAACGACATGAATTGACGAAAACGAAATTTTTGTTGAAATTTTAACTTATCTATAATTTAGTCAAAAGGCATGTCTTTAAAATAGTATTTTAATAAAATCAAATTAAATGAAATACATTTATTTAATAACCGTACACGAAGTCCAACAGTTAGGTAAATGACTGCCTGATTCTTGCAAGAGCTGGACGTGTTTATAGATATTAGGCAGAAATAGAGATCTTATCGCTGTGTAACTTGAACATCTAGTCACATATCACGGTGTTGTCTCTAAGCCAATGTTCGCTTTTTACGAGCTACCTGGCAGGAAAGCAGATAATCTACTCTGCAAAGGAGCCCGAACTGCCACGGGAGAATGCTTACAACAAGTGTTTACAACGGTTTAATTACTAATACGTTCTTAAAGGATATAACTCGACAAAATATACTAAGATTCGATGACAGTTTTTCGAGGATTTAACGATCGTTTTTCGTTGAAATGAATTCAATATAGACAAATAAGTCCCACTTGAAAATGTTTCCAATAAATTGGTATTACGTCTTATGAATAATACTTTGGTTCCGTTTAGATCAGCACAAAGGTAACATAACAACGAATCGTCATGGGTTTTACCAGTTCCAAATTTCCAATTCACAGGATAACAAAAAGTGTGATAAAATTCAAACAGTTTCACGGAGAATTACTTCCTTATTGACATTGTAAGGCAAAAGTTGGTTCGTACGTCGTTTATTTGATCCGCTTTATTCGATATCTTGGGAAATGGAAAAAAGACGTTAAGTTGTCTCTAAATTCGTCCAGTCTATTTAAAATGTTTTTACCTGGCTTTCAAACAATTTGTTTTCTCCCTCGCCTCTGTCGTCTAGCGATTCAGTTGTTGAATTTGACTGCATGAGGTCCCGGGTTGAAATCCCGGATCATGCAACAAAAAGAACATTGTTTTTTTTTTAAATTTTTCTAATAAAAAAATGTTGCTCGGGATTGGAAATTCAGCCATTAGTTAGTAGATACATATATATTTGTTACCAGTAATATATTTGTTAGGTGACAGTAGTCTAACATAAGATGACAAAAAACAAGTAAACATCTCGAACCATGAATATCTTTCATTTTTTCAATGGCCAAAAATAGATAATAGCTTGGTATCTATTTCTTAGAAATTGATTTATTCGTAAAAAAATACAGCAGCGATAATTTCATAAGCGAATTTGAAATAGCAACAGTATAATATTTCTTAGAAGAGACAGCCTAATTTTGTTGAATAGACAGTTTCTGATGTTAACCTCATTTTGTTGTTTAATTCTTGGAAAATAATATTCATGTTCTTTTTACTAATTATTGAAAAACATTATAGTCTAAGAGCCCGCGACGCCCTAACATAACATAATGAAACAAAGATCTGGGCGTCGCGTGCTCTTAGACTATCACAGAATTTTTAATAACACTATGTATTTATACTGGTAGTTGCTCGCGATTTCGTTTGCATTTTGAGAAGTATAAATAACCTGTAACCCGTGTTGGTCCGGGCTCCTTTGCAGAATAGACCATCTGCTTTTCTTGCCAGGCAGCTCGTAAAAGGCGAGCATAGGCTTATCATCACTAACACCGTGACATCTGACTAGGTGGTAGAGTTTCGCAGCGACTCGCCCGGATTGGTATCACCGCCTTACCTATTCCTGCCGCCATAACGTCATGACGTGTTCCGGTTCGGAGTACCCTACGAACCGGTAGCCGGTAAACTTACTTTTGCTCGAGGCCTAACATCCTGACCTCAGGTTGGCAACGCACCATTACCGTCTTTGGTGTCTCTAGGCGGCGTGAATTTCTTACCATCAGGAAATCCGTCTGCTTGTTTGCCTTCCTATAACATAAAAAAAAAACCTAATCCTCAAACGCGGTACTTTTTGCAAAACACGCAAAATCTATGTTTTCTCAGTAGTATCAATGACTATCTCACCAAATTTATTAAAATCCTCCATTTTCTTAAGATTTTATCCATCTGGATGGATTTTATGAATGAATTCAAATCTGGATGGATGTTATAAATGAATTAACATCTGGCTGGGTTTTATGTATCTGGACGGACAGACAAACAGACGGATAGATAGACGAAATAGTTTGAATAACATGAAAAATACTTATGCTAAGAGACAAGTGCAGACTTTACGCAACATAAACATTCAAAGTCTACCTAGCCATACTGTTAGTCTAATATAGAAAATTACGTTTTTTAGCACTTAAATTTTGGATGAATGATGAATGTGAAGGAAGCAAGACAGGTTTGTCAGGATCGTGAGGTCTGGCACTCGATACTCTCTGCCCACCCCGTAAGGGACTTGGCGTGAAGATATGTATGTATGTATGTAAATTTTGGATAGGCCTAATACGGCTTTTTCACTCCGCTTCCAGCAATTTTAGGGATTTTTTATGAGTAAAAGTCTAGTTTTAGAAGCTTTCACTGCATTACTAGCTATCTCTTGTTGATTAAAATATCAAAAGTATATATTACCGTTTGTAAATTTGTTTTTTTCTGTCACTACACAAAAAATCACAACCGTCTTAACGACGAATAAAGACCAAAATACTTTAAAAAAAAGTGTAACCTGTGTTCAATTGTGATTCTTAAAAATAATGCCACAACAAGCAGTATTGAGTATGCAAAATTTTTGTTTAATTTTATTGAATCATTTGTAAGGACATACAAAACAATTTCGTAGATATTTAAAAAATCACTCCTTATTTAACATTCATTCTACAAAGTGAAATAAAACATAAAATTGCTTTTCTAAAACAATGGAAATATGAAGTTTCGATATTGTTCGTAGTTACATTCTTTCTTTCTTTAGTTTTTAGCATTCGCGTTAGAATTTTGCCGTTATTCAAGTAGAAATTTGCATCAAGTTCACCGATTTACCAAAATCGGGATTCAATTATTCAAATTAGTTACAAGTCGTCATTAAAAGTCATGTCGGGTCATGAGTAAAGCGGTGGCCTCATTACTAAAGCTCATATAGTGCGATTTGGCGGCAACGAGGGAAGAAACGATACGCTAATTTCTTTATGATTACTTCATTTGAGCACTTTCAGTTAACCAAATTGTACAAAATTGACCAAAATTGACTAATTTCACTCAATATAAACACGAAATTCAATATTCATGAAAAAACTTCGGCCATCTTTTCTCTTGTTGGCGCCAAAACTCCGTAGTAACATTCGAAAACAAAAAACTCAAACTCTTTCTCCATAGTAACTCTTTTGTGTTCGAATTTTAAAAATTCATATCATCTTTTCAAAAATAAAACGCGCGTTAACGCTAAAACAGCCAGTGCCGAAAGTTTCGCACTAAAATGAAAGGAGTCAAAGTGATCTCGGCGCTGTTCCATATTATTGCATAAAACTTTCAAGTAGATGGTATTTTACTTAACACAATCGCCGTAGTTTCACTGAGCACAGGTTCTTATTATTCAGAGTTCTCAGTACAAACTTCCACCATCTATTTCAATATTCTCAACTGCGATCCCTAGAAGTAATGTGCAAAGTTAGGAATTCTTTACGGGATAGTGTGATTTAAGCGTCAGATTACTCATAGACTGGAGAATTGAAAAATAAAATAAAAGTATAAATATTTTTGACTGACATGGAAAAAGAAGGAGGTTATACGTTACTATGTTTATAAAAGAGAAAATTATCTTCACGCCCATATTCCCAAAAACACTACGTCCTAAAGTGTGTTTATTACTAACCGATTTCTCTTTTATTTGTTAACAGATTTTTATTTTTTTACTGTAAGATGGTAGTTCCGTAGTGGTTTCATGTCACCACTGTTGAAGATATCCCAGAGAAATCAAAGACATAACCCATTTTTTTCTGTGAGCAGGATCAACAATATTAATCGCCTCAGTGGTCTAGCGGTTCAGTTGTTTGACTTCACTGCATGAGGTCCCGGGTTCGAATCCCCGGTCGGCCAACAAAAATAAATTAGGTTTTTCCAATTGTCTAATGAAAAAAAAAATGTTGCTTGGGATTAGAAACGTGTCCGGTTAGCGACAGGCTTGCCACTTATCACATTGTGGGACTTAGTGTCTTCGGCTAGTCGTGGGTGCCCTGGTTGTACCCTTCCCCTTCGGGGATATGGGCGTGAATATACTACTTTCAATTATTTGCATTTTTTAACGACATACGGCCAATGTCAATAACGTGTCTTTAAAGATGGATTTCAAGCGATCTAGATAGCTGCGTATCCGCCGGCCTATCCTATACCTTATTGCCATATTTGTCCTATCCACAGATATGTTATTGGCAAGCGATAACATAAAAATAGATCAAAATATCAATCTTGGACAGCAAGTTTTGGATTACGATTGATTATTAATATTGGCTGTTAACTAGTAGTTCTATGCTAAAGACTAATCTAAGGATTAAACAAAATATTCAACTAAACGACCAATAAAAAAGACTAAAATAAGTTCGACAGGCCAACTACTAAACGACTGGCTTTTCTGAGTGGTACATAGCTGTAAGTATTCTAAGCCTATTCCTGCTGTTCGCCAGTTTCAGGTAACGACGTGGGCTTAGATCCCGCCCATAAGAAATCAACGCACCAGTAACTGATAGTGACTGATCTATATATATAAAAATGAAACCCTTGGTCACGGCATCACGTAAGAATGGCTGGACCGATTTCACTAATTCTTTTTTTGTTGTACTTGTCATTATTAGGAGAAGGTTCTTACGGAAAAAAATATTAAGAAAATCTCTCAGAAATATTGAAAAATATACATTTAACTTTGCAGTTCAAATTGAATAGGTACTTATACGTAAGATAGGTCAGCTATAACAAAATAAAGTAGTTTCTACTATTCTTCTATCATTCTATCATTGCTAGGCTAAGGCTTTAATTAGTATAAAATTAGTTAATTTTATACTAATTAAATAATAACAATAACTTCCTTATAGTCTATACCTATACATAAAATGAAACCGTAAAGACCTGAACTGCGAGTATGTACTACATTAAATAATATGTTTCAAATAAGTTTTTATCCAAAAATATATTTTTGTGTGGGCTATTTCTAGCAAATAAAACATGAATGAAATTTGGTTGGTACTGTGTTTCGAGGAAGGTTATGAACCTCTTTTCTTCTAAGAAAAAATACAAAGTTAAAACTTAACTATGGATCACAAGCACTCAGCCCTATTTCATTTTTTTCTTTTTAGTTTAATAGAGAATCACTACATAGTATAAAACAAAGTCGCTTCCTCTGTCCCTATGTCCCTTTGTATGCTTAAATCTTTAAAAATACGCAACGGATTTTGATGCGTTTTTTTAATAGATAAAGTGATTTAAGAAAAAGGTTTATATGTATATTTCATAACCGTGCGAAGCCGGGGCGGGCCGCTAGTGCTTTATAAATTGCTCCGTAAATGTTTCCGAGCCATAAGTTTTGCAGTTTAGAAATTACGGAAATAAAACTCTCGGAATAAATGGTATTACTTAGTTTAATAGCTTAAAACCCGGAGTGCACATGCACCTGATTATAGTATATTAATTAAATATGTTAGCATACAAACTCGAAATGTACGGGTATGCGACAACCCATATTGGTACCACCGCCTTACCTATTCCCTGCCGCCATAACGTCATGACGTGTTCCGCTTCGGAGGGTAAGGTAGCCGGTCAATTTACTTTTGCTTGAGGCCTAACATCCTGGCCTCAGGTTGGCAACGCACCACCTTTGGTGTCTCTAGGCGGAGTGAATTTCTTATCATCAGGAAATCCATCTGCTTGTTTGCCTTCCAATATCATAAAAAAAAACCCATTGCTTGCCAATCGTTTACCAAACTATTCCCCTACTGCAGTTAGTTATAACTAGGTGGTAGAGTCTAATACAGCAGTTTGCTTGAATTCGAATCACCCCTTTACCCGTTCTAGGCACTATAGGCATAAAAATCTGGACATGTATGGGTATGCGACAACCCCGTCGCTTGTTAATTGTTTACTGAATTATTCCTATAGTGCAGTTAGTTATAAGTAGGTGGGTGGTATAGTATAATACAGCACTTTGCTTGAATTGGTTCGCCCACCTACCTAGAACAACCCTGTACCCCTTACAAGTTGTTCAGAACAAATTCTTACGACTAGCTACCGGCGCACCGTGGTACATGCGCAACGTAGATTTACATAGAGACTTGGAATTGCCTAGCATAGCGAAGCACTTCCAAGAACTCTCCCAAACATATTTTGACAAATTAGTTAACCATCCGAACCCTCTGATGGCAGCAGCTATAGATTACGTCCCCGAGACGGACCCACCTCCGCTTCGCCGGAGGCCCCGTCACGTGATCTTAGATCCAGACGACCCCATTACCGAGGCAAACGCCTCGTACAACACTACACACACACATACAAACCCGCGACACCGCCGCCGACGGGGGCGGCGAAGACCCTTGTTCCGCCCTGGGCGGAACACAGCCACGATGTCCTCTACCGAATCTAACCAAGATCCCGCCCTAAGCCGAGGTACGGTCTCACAGGAGGCACCCTTAGGGAGGGGGGTCACAGGCCCCACCCAAATTTCAATCTCTGGCTGAGCACTCTGCTCGCCACGTAGCCCGGTGACGTTGTAAAAGTCTTTAGACGTACACAACAGTAGTCATTTCGGAAAAAAAAAAAAAAAAAACTTGCATTGGAATCACCCCTTTACCCGTTCTAGGCACTATAGGCATAATAATCTGGAAATGGACGGGTATGCGACAACCCCGTCGCTTGCTAATGGTTTTCTAAATTATTTCACTACTGCAGTTAGTTATAACTAGGTGGTAGAGTGTAATCCAGCAGTTTGCTTGAATTGGAATCACCTCTTTACCTATTCTAGCCACTATAGCTATAGCTTCAGTCTTGGTATTTGTAATTTTACGTGATGGATGGTAAGGTAGTGGGTTAGCTTGCTCACAAGGTCTAAGATTTCAGCGTTGAGACAGCTATGTAACGTCCATGGAGTCTATAGGTGACTAGGGTCACCATCAGGAGAGTCGTCTGTTTGTTGGCTTAGAACATTAAAAATATATAGTGTTTATGAAATAATATACTGCAAAAACATAAATATAATACACCAACGAGGTTGTGGTACAGTGAAACGGGAAAAATCCGTATAAATTAATTAGCAACCGCTCATTAACTCGTTAGAGCTGGGCACTGGACGATTTACCAGAAACTTATAGACTTCTGCTTTTGATATTAACAGGAAAATAAAAATATTAATATCTTTATTGTTAATACAATCTAAATATAACATTTAGTTTAGCGGCGAACTTCGTGTCGACATTAACATCTACTAAACTGTTTTTGAAAAATAAAATATTGTTTTTCCCATTTTCCCTGAAATTTTCCCAGTTTTTAAAGAACCTTTTTGTGACAATAACTGACACAACAAAAAAGAATTAGGAAAATTGGTCCATCCGTTCAGGCGTGATATGATGACCACGTGGATTTATTTTTGTATCATACTAACTGATCCGGCGAACTTCGTTCCGCCCGTTCAGTTTGTATGGGAAAAATAAAAATGTAGGTTTTCCTAGTTTCCTCGTTATTGTCAACAACAACAGCGTCATGTCCTTCTCCCAGTTCTAACCTCTCCATTAATTTTCAGCCTAATCGGTTTAACTATCACAACTTCGATTCTTCTTATATATATTTTTTGTTTTTAAGGTGTATTCTGCTATTCGAGACAAATCCAATGAATCAAAAACCATGAAAATTGGTCCAGCAGATCGGGAGTTATAAGTGTTGTAACAAACCCGACTTTCTTTTATATATATACTAGCTGACCCAGCAAACTTCGTATCGCTTGACATTAATGCTTCGACAGTTGCGCAGTCTGTCGGATCCGATGTGAAACATTCTAAAATCAACAACTACTTATTATTAAAAAATTAATAAAAAAAAATCCAGTGGACCAAATTGTGAATCTAAACCATTCTCGAATTCCCTTGAACACGCTCAAAAACTGTCATCAACATCGGTCCAGTCGTCTAGAAGGAGTTCAGTGACATACACACTCAAAGAAGAATTGTATATATAAAGATAAGCTGCTCCGGCCAACTTCATTCCACCCGTTCAGTTTGCATGGGAATAATTAAAACGCTATTTCTAGTTTCCTCGCAGTAGAACGGAATAAAAAGTATCCTTTACTCTTTTCTGGTTCGAAACTACCTCCTTGTAAATTTTCAGCGAAATCAGTTCAGCCGTTCTTGAGTTATAAATAGAGTAACTAACATGACTTATTTTATGTATATTGACTGGCTGTTCCGGCGATTTTCCTTGCACCCGTTCAATTTGCATAGAAAAAATTAAAATGTTCTTTTACGTAGTTTCCTCGCAATCGAACGGAATACAAAGCATCTTATGTTCTTTCTTTGGTTTGAAACTATCTCCTCATCAATTTTCAGTCAAATCGGTTCAGCCGTACTTGAGTTATAAATGGTGTAACTAACAATACTATTACTACTTCTACACTTTATTTTGTATATATATATATATTATTTTGTAAATATATTTTATGTTATAGGAAGGCAAACAAGCAGACGGATTTCCTGATGGTAAGAAATTCACGCTGCCTAAAGACACCAAAGATGATAATGGTGCGTTGCCAACCTGAGGTCAGGATGTTAGGCCTCGAGCAAAAGTAAGTTTACCGGCTACCTTACCCTCCGAACCGGAACACGTCATGACGTTATGGCGGCATGAATAGGTAAGGCGGTGGTACCAATCCGGGTGAGTCGCTGCGAAACTCTATTACCTAGTCAAATGTCACGGTGTTAGTGACGGTAAGCCTATTCTCGCCTTTTACGAGCTGCCTGGCAGGAAGGTAGATGGTATATTTTGCAAAGGAGCCCGGACCAACACGGGAGACATATGTAGATGTAGATGAATATAAATAAGATTAGTCTTCGTCAAATGACACTGTTATGGCCCGAGCTAAAATTCAAAACCTTCACTTGTGCCTTAATAAAAAATATTCCAGCATTTCGGTGAAACATTATTAAGAAAAACATCCAATCTTCAGATATGAGTGGGTTAGACAGGCTTAGGAAGTGACAAGGATTTCTTTCACCTCAAAAGAAGTGAAAGATTTTTAATAATTCGCATGATATTAATTCATTAAAAATGAATTTCGCATGATATTAATTCATTAAAAATAAGTACAAATTACAAACGTAAGTAAAAAGTATCAAATATATTGTAATTTGTCGCCTCTGTGGTGTAGCGGTTCAGTTGTTACACTTGACTGCATGAGGTTCCGGGTTCGAATCCCAACAAATGGGTCGGACAACAAAAAAAATTGGGTTTTTCCAATTTTCTAATAAAAAAAATGTTGCTCGGGATAGGATATGTGCTCGGTTGGCGATAGGCTTGCCACCTATCACATTGTGGGACTTGGTGTCTTCGGCTAGTCGTGGGTGCTCTGGTTGTGCCTCTGCCTACATCTTCGGAGATATGGGCGTGAAGATACTTTAAAATGTATTATTTTTAATACATTTGTTATCAATAACACACACGTTTCATTCTACGTGATGTTGCATAAATAGCCTTTTTTTATCAAGTGGAAATCCTTATGGATTTTCACAACTTTCGAGAGAAGTGGCGGGTTATGCCGGAGTCCTACCGACTAAAACCACAGTGTCCTCTCCTTCACCAGGTACTAGAGTTATGGGAACAATTTCGCACACATCCACTGCTTCTGCGGCGCTGGATATCGCGCTCCTCGTAACGGAGCCCAAGCCAACAGGGGTTGGCTATTCGGCTAAAGTGGTTCGTTGAGACATGGCATGCACCACTTCAGGGTCTCAGTAGCAACAGGCACTCGTACCCGTTGCGACGTGGTGGCCAAGATGACAAAGCTAGTATCTTCCAAAATTTATTTTATCACTTGACCTGTGTTAAGGTTAAATTTCTACAGTTTAAAAAAAGTGACCCAGACCGGATTTGAACCTGTAAAAAAATAAAATTTTGTTTCTTCCCATTTTACCTGCAATTTTCCCAGTTTTCCTCTTTTTACGAACCTTTTCCTAACAACAACGAACACAACAAAAAAGAGTAAGAATTATTAGAATAGAAGATTAGAATTATTTATCAAATCGATGAAACGGGAACGGAAACATTCCGGGAAACGGCGATTTATTTTTATATCATATATTGTTCCTGTGAACTCAAGGTTTAAACTCTGTCTAGGACGAAATATTTTCTTTCTTAAAAAAATTTAGAATTTATATCATATAACTAGCCGTTACTCGCGGCTATGCTTGAGTGGCAGGTTATTTAATGATTACAGCCCATTAATAACTTTCATACAAACTTTCAACTCCTATTTCACCCCATAGAGGTATAATTTCCAGAAACACTTAAATACGTATCTACTCATTTTTAACAAATCCAAAAATAAAGTTTCATATTTCTAACTTACGAAATGACGGTCTTTCATACAAACTTTCAACCCCTATTTCATCGCCTTAGGGATAGAATTTCTAACATTCCGTCCTTAGTGGGTGAAAATGACCCTACTCACCAAATTTCATGGCTTTAACTTGAACATTTTTTGCTCGGCGATGATGAATTAGTCAGTCAGTCAATTTATAAGTATACTCATATCATCATATGAATCTAAAAATACATAACAACAAGAATATTTCATTACAGAGATGTGAAATACTTCCCTACAAGCGGTAAATTACTCTGTAGGAAACCAACAAGGCTTTTAGCATAGCGAAATGGAAAAATCCGTATAAGTCATTAACGGCCGCTCATAAAGTCGTTAGCGTTCCGCAGCGCCCGCCCGATCTAACAAAACTTTCCAACTTCTGCTTTTGTAATTTAGAAAAGGAAAAATATTGTTTAATTTATGTGTAACTGGTTTTTACTTCGTTAAAATAGACCCTTATAATTAAAAATATTCCCTGTGTTTTTCCGGGTTTCCTGTATAAGCCTTTTCATGTTGCAGCTTATAAGAGGCGACCCAAGTCGAAATGGATACTTACTAACAAGACCACGGACTGGTATAGTTTCGTGCTGCAATTTATCCAGATAATGATGGTGTCGTGTTCCGGCCTTGAGCGTAGGATAGCTGACAGACTTGTGCTGGTGGCCTAACGCCTCGGACAAGACTATAGGCCAAGGTTATCCCCTACCATTAGAAGAGTCATATTCGCTAAGTTTTTTTTATGATATTGGAAGGCAAACAAGCAGACGGATTTCCTGATGGAAAGAAATTCACGCCGCCTAGAGACACCAAAGGTGGAAATGGTGCGTTGCCAACCTAAGGCCGGGATGTTAGGCCTCGAGCAAAAGTAAGTTTAACGGCTACCTTACCCTCCAAACCGAAACACGTTATGACGCTATGGCGGCAGGAATAAGTAAGGCGGTGGTACCAATCCGGGTGAGTCGCTGCGAAACTCTACCACCTAGTCCGAAGTCACGGTGTTAGTGACGGTAAGCCTGTGCTCGCCTTTTACGAGCTGCCTGGCAGGAAGGTAGGTGGTCTATTCTGCAAAGGAGCCCGGACCAACACGGGGAAGTTGGCATAATAGTATTTAGAACATTGCTAGTATTTAGTATAATGTTTTCTTAATTGTTTTAGTACTTTAGCCTTTGTTTTTAATAAAACGGTGAAAACTGTCTGCGGCTACCGTTAGGGCTTAGAATAATTTAACTCGTTTACGGAATTCCTTTTTAAGGATATTAGGATAATAAAACTAAAATCAAAAACTTTGAATAACATCCGATAAAAGGTACAGATAATTTAGTTAAGAACCATCAAAATCAAACAAAAATCCGCATTAAAATTGCACACACACGAAGTATATATACATCTTTCCATCAGGGTGTCCCTTGACATCTCTCAAATTTTTATTTATACATACATACATATCTTCACGCCAAGTCCCTTACGTAGAGAGTATTGAGTGCCAGACCTCACGATCCTGACAAACCTGTCTTGCTTCCTTCACATTCATTACCCTTTTCATAAAAACACGCCGGTTTCGGATTTTTATTTATATTTCTATGAAAACACTGCTTCAAGAGGAAAGAACTGTACCAATGCTTAGCAGCGCGAATAAGGGAAATTGGTTGCCATGTAACGAAACTGATAACTAGATAAAGATAAATTGTTTTGATTGGCTCATTTGCAACAAAAAGCGACGCTAAACAGTCTGATTGGTGAGTTCCGCAAAACGCATATTGTTTGAACATTAAATAATTTATTCAACGTAAATGCATTTATGATCCAGTTATTCGTGGAACTAATTGTGGACGATTTATGATGTTAACATAAATTTATGACTCATAAGCACGAACATATTATTATACGCAACATATTTTATAAGTATATTTCGTATCCGTGAGGTCCGAGAAAGAGTGGGATCGAAAGAAAGTGTTGGTGTTAAAATGCGAAAGGGCATGCTCCGCTGGTTCGGGCATGTGGAAAGAATGACAGATGAAAGATTGACAAAGCAGATATACAATGCGAATGTGGATGGATGTAGGTACCCGGGGAGACCAAGGCTGACATTTCACGATCAGATCAATCGGATATTATCCGAGGGTGGTGTCAAGAGTCTCCGAAACCGGCGTGTTTGTATGAAAAGGGTAATGAATGTGAAGGAAGCAAGACAGGTTTGTCAGGATCGTGAGGTCTGGCACTCGATACTCTCTGCCTACCCCGTAAGGGACTTGGCGTGAAGATATGTATGTATGTATATTTCGTATTCACTAAACCATACGTAGCTCCTCCTATCACCACATATCAAAACGACATGATAATCGAGGGTAGAAGTTGCCCTAAATCTCAAGCTACTTTCTAAGGATGGAGAGGGGGTAAAATAACTAAACATGCATCACTTAATGTTTGTGCATACTTACCCTTATTGTCGAAAAACCCCCATAATAGAGCTAATAGACATTTTAACCAAAATAAACAGAGAAGTAGCATGGATAAAGAAGAAATGAAAACAAAATTCTACAGATGTGTAGACTTTATGGCGTTAAGGCTAGGATATTCGAAATGAATTATTTTTGATTCAATTCAAAATTATGAAATGCTTTGTTTGTTGAGAGAAAAAAAAGATCTATATCAATTTCTACATTTTCGAATTTTATTTGAAATGTATCCTATTCGTAGTTTTAAAAATACGGTGAGATATAAATAAATAATAATAAATAAATATCCCTGGACTAGTCACACAAATTGAATCTAACCCCAAAGTAAGCAAATTATATGCTTGTTTTATGGGTGTTAGTCAATGATACTATGCATAGAAATACTTAAATAGATACCAGAATACATTTAATAAACACCCAGACCCGGAAATGCAGACATCTAAATGTTCATCACATAAATGCCTGCCCCCGTCGGGAATCGAACCCGAGCCTCGCGATTCGTCGATGCAGATAGGCGAGTACGCTAGCCACTCGACCAACGTCAAACAGGCGGTCAAAGATATGTATATAATGACGTTTTGAAGAAAATTCAATAGCCTTTTTTATAGTTAGTTAACGAGAACGAAGTTCCTTATCCCGACGTCTAGAGATAGTTATCGTTAGACGGAAAAAATCTCACGAAAAGTTGTAACGACACTTTTTGCTGTAAGCTGTGGGCGTGCGCATGTTTCTCTGTATGTCTCTCTCTCTCTTATAGAAAGCAAGACCGATAATTTTATTTCTATTTCGCATTAAACAGTGTGGTGTCGATGTCGCGACGATTACTTTTGTTGGGTGTAGGTATACAGGTTTTTTGTACATAATAAATACTTATACAGACTGACTGGTGAGATACCTTCAATACTTATGGAGAGTACTCGGTACTCGATTCTCGTTAACTTGATATAAAAAAATAGAAGCTTAATTTTTTATCGAAATATCTCTAAAATAAGTGAAATTTGGATATTATACTCCGTCACGTGCGGCGCGGCACACGACACGCCGCCGCCACCCCCGCCCTCCATCCCGCTACCGCGGTGTCCAATTATTCCGCAGTTAAATACTGGACTCTCGGTGTACTGTGTACGAAGTTTACTAAGAAGTTATTTAATATTTCGTTTTTATGTTATTTTATTTCGTGATATATGTTCGCATACGTCACGACCTCAAATATTGAAGGTATCTCACCAGTCATCCTGTATATACTTCGTTCCATCCGGGTGTCCCTTGACAACTCTCAACTTTTGTATAACAAAATCACAGTGCGGTGGCTATGTAGCGCAAACTACCAACAGCGCTCGAATATCCTAGCCTTAACATAACTTTCTGACTCAAAACCGTGAACACATTATGGCTGAACAAAAGATGTTCGTAATGGAAACAGGAAACATTTTAAATCTACCCATTGTTGTTTAACTTTACATATTATAATGTTTTCACTTGATGTTTGTAATTTAAAACATACTAGTTAATGCACGAGGATTTGTCTGCTTTGAAAAGTTTAGTTTTATATATATTACAGCCGAAATTTTAAGTCCGGTTACAGCTAGGTCTGGCCGGTAATAAACAGGTTATAATCTATCTACAGAGTAACGAAAAGTATTAAACAAAGTGTATAGTGGATAAGTACAAGTGTTTACTTTAAAAAAGGGCCTGTATACAGTATCTTATTTTAGTGTGGAAATCCTAACGTTGGGTGCACCTTAGGATTTCCACACTTTTTTGTGGGAATTGGCATGTTGTATTGGACT
>NJDD01001647.1:88467-117862 GCA_002245505.1 Calephelis nemesis
AATCGGTCTACTTATTTAGGAGAAATAATACCACAGACACACACAAGCACCCATTCTGGTCCGAGTCTTATGTTTAGAATATACCGTATGCATCTCTGTCAGGTAGCTCGTAAGAAGGGAGCATAAGATACACGATTCACTAAGAACAAGACCGCTGGTGGTAGAGTGCTATGCAGCATCTTGCCTGGTTAAGGGTATACCGCCTATTTCTGGCTCATTATGACAGTGACATTCTTCAGTCCAGATGGTAAGTTAATTGGTTGACTTGCACAATAGGCCTTACACCCCGGCTACAGGGTAGTGACACACCTTTAACATATTTGGGCCACGGTTGTCTTTTACCATCAGGAGGCCTCCATCTCCCTCGGGGGTTAAATTGGGTCATAGTAAAAAAAAAGTATTTTCACGCCCATATCCCCGAAGAGGTAGGCAGAGGCACAACCAGGGCACCCAGGACTAGCCGAGGATACTAAGTCCCACAATGTAATAGGTGGCAAACCTATCGTCAACCGGGCACATATCCTATCCCAAGCATCATTTTTTTTTATTAGAAAATTGGAAAAAAACAATTTTCTTTTTGTTGCCCGACCCGGGATTCAAACCCGGGACCTCATGCAGTCAAGTCCAACAATTGAACCGCTAGTCCACAGAGGCGATGGTCATAGTAACAGCTTCCCAAAAAGTGCAAGTCGAAGTATAATTTTGCTGTGTATTAATAGATTTCTATTACAATTTTTTGTTGGATCAATGTTATAAATGAAATGAAATGTTATAAAATGAAACATCGATGTCGTTAAGGGGCCATATACGCTAAAATAAGTCAGCAGTTTACTGTTTTTTTCATACAAAGCAATCATGGATCTTGCTGACAAAAATACACAAGATTAACATGAATATGCTTTACTAGACTAGTGTTTCCAAAACACGATTCATTTCACTTTGCTCGATAGAAAAAAATCAAAAAGTTAACCCTTTTTTGAAAGCAAAACGCAAATCTCTACGTCAAATATGAAAATATCAACACCAGATTTAACGTAAACATAGATAAGTACTATACCTAAAAGATAAGTGTTTCAGTTTTTAAACTTTTATTCAAATTACTTTTATAGTGTCAAAAATAGTGAGTTGTCGCTTAAGACGTTTACTTTAGAGCGCCATTGTTCATAGTAATCATGGAACGGGGGAGCGCGGTGATTGGCTCTTCTGGCTGACTGAGTGTGGGGCCTTAATAAACATGGATAACTTGGATTGGGTAAGCGCACGGTTCGTGAAAGGTTTGCTATCTAACAAGTTTTGGCTTTTGGCACTAAGTAATTTTCGGCTAATCGTGGGTGATCTGATTCTACCTGTGCCTAACTTATCGGAAATATATAGTGTAAAGGTACTCACTTTTTTACTTGTACTTGTCGCCTCTGTGGTCTGGCGGTTCAGTTGTTGGACTTGACTGCATGAGGTCCCAGGTTCGAATCCCGGGTCGGGCAACAAGAAGAAAATTGGGTTATTCCAATTTTCTAATAAAAAAAAATGTTACTCGGGATCGGAAATGTGCCCGGTTGTGGAACTTGGTGTCTTCGGCTAGTCGTGGGTGCCCTGGTTGTGCCCTACGGGGATATGGGCGTCAAGATGCTTTTTTTACTTGTACGTTTGTTACACAATACAATTTAGTATAGAGGCTGTATTTTATTACAGTACGTGTTGATTGGGTAACAATGAGATGTTACCTCAGCAACCATACATTTTCGACCATTCCAACCGCTAGAACCTATTTTATTACATCCTTGGGTGTTGGTAGTCCCATAGATACTATTGTTTTATATTTTACGCAGTCTGGCGATTAAACTTGGCGTGCTCATTTTGTAGGGTTACTCTGAAATCTCGATATCATAAGCAATGGAAATTGGAATCGTATATGGGTATAATTTTAGGTACTTTTGAACACATTCACATTAACATTCAGTTACAAAAAAATCAACGAATCCGATAAAACAATTTACTGTTCACTATTAACTAAATGTTAATAGTTCGCCAAAAATTGATAAAGAAAGAAAAAGAAAGAAAGAAAACATTTATTAACACACACTACTATACACATTTTAATGAAAAAAAGTAAATAAAGATACTATTCAAAGAGCAACAATTAAATATATACAAAAATATTACAAACGCAGTGTCCAGCGCTGTGTTGCCAATGGGAGAAACACTCAGTATATACAGTTTTAACACTGATTTTCAGGTCCCCCGTTCAGTTTTGACAGATATCAAAGTATTTAAAAAATAATAATAAAAAACGATTTCGTACAAATATAGTAAAAACAATATACAACCTTTCATTTGCAAAGTCATGTTATACAACAAACACAAAAAAAACTGTTATGATGTTTATATACTTTTAAAAGTTTAAATATCGGTCATAGATATATGTTGCTTACATAAATAAAACACTAAACAAGATTAATCTTTTATATCTTGTATCTATTTAAGTATTTATATGTATTAGTATCGTTGACCAACACCCATAACACAAGTACATGTGTAATTTGATTACTTTGGGGTTAGATTCAATTCGTGTAAATTTTTGTCCTGGGATATTTATTTATTTTATTTATTGGGTTTAAGCGGGTTCAAGGGAGAGCGACCCACCTATATATGCCTTATGCCATAAAAATAATTATAAAACTGAATAATTTCGAGGAAAACTAATGACTTTCCTACTATAACACTATTTTTCTAGGCACCCACTTTGGGAATCGCTGTAATAGAAAACAAGTTTTATATAATCGACTTAGAACTGATTAATCAATTCTAAAGGAACAAAGAAATGTCAAAGTTTTTGTAATAAACAAAGTCTTGATCAAGCCTGGGGAGCTACTTAAATAAGGGCAAAGTGACTTAGGTTGTCGTGCTAGTAAAACTTTTTCCAACGCCCCTTAAGTATAAAACTAGGCTAGTTTTATATTTTATATTTACCCAGCTGCGCCAGCGAACTTTCCATGTGACACTTCAATTTTTTATTTTTATTTAAATATTATTTTTCTGGTATTAGCAGATGGATTTCCTGATGGTAAGAAATTTACGCCGCCTTAATACACCAAAGGTGGTAATGGTGCGTTGCCAATCTGAAGCCGGGATGTTTAGCCTCGAGCAAAAGTAGGTTTACTGGATACCTTATCCTCCGAACCAGAACAAGTCAATGGCAAGCTCTGACGTTATGTCGGCAGGAATAGGTAAGGCAGTGGTACCAATCCGGACGAGTCGCTGTGAAACTCTACCACCTAGTAGGATGTCACGGTGTTAGTGAAAGTAAAAAAACTCGCCTTTTACGAGCTGCCTGGCAGAAAGGCAGACCGTCTATTCTGCAAAGGAGCCTGGACCAATATGGGGAAAATGCGAATTCGAATATTTATTATTATAATCAAAATTCGAAAATATATTCTTTTATCGAATATCGAATTTAAAGTTGCTAAAATATTAGTCAGATTACGTCACTTCATCGATTCAAACGTTTGGAAAATCATCAAAGCTATTTTCCTGTAAAAAGCATCGACAAAATACACCAAAAGTACCACGACACATGGTAAAATATACCTAAATAAAATAAATAAATATCCCTGGACAAGTCACAGAAATTGAATCTAACCCCAAAGTAAGCAAATTATATGCTTGTGTTATGGGTGTTAGTCAACGATACTAATACATAGAAATACTTAAAAAGATACAAGAATAAATTTAATAAACACCCAGACCCGGAAATGCAGACGTCTAAATGTTCTTCACACAAATGCCTGCCCTCGTCGAGAATCGAACCCGAGCCTCGCGGTTGTTCGATGTAGTTAGGCATGTACGCTAGCGACTCGACCAACAAGGCGGTCAATATAATATGCATTTGAAATGAGAACATTATTTTCGTTTCGGATTGTCTTATAGAGAAAAACCTAGATACAGTTTTACATCGAATTCGAAACATATATGACCTCCAAACCTATTTAAAACAAAACTCGGGAGTTTAACAGATAAATACGGAGTTTATCCGTGAACCGAATGGTTTTCTAATACCCACGGCTCATTAACATTTAATGTTTCGAGAAGATTCTCGAACCCGGCCACGGGCGATTTCCCCCAACTTTTTCAATACCATCGCCAAGACAAACTGGTTGTACATCGTTATTGCTCTTTGTTCGTATTCTCTCATTTTAAAACAAGTTTAAAGTGACTGAATATTCATAGCCATTGTAATTTTGCGAAAACTTTAAATAAAGGTACTTCTTGATATTTATTTTGTTTTGTTTTCGTATTTATTTGTTTTGACTTGTAAGTTCCCCACTAAATATCCTTGTATTTTGTAGATTAGGTTAATAGGTATTCCAAGCTGTTGAAAACTATGATACAGTTTTTTTTATTATTTTTTTATGTTATAGGAAGGCAAACAAGCAGACGGATTTCCTGATGGTAAGAAATTCACGCCGCCTAGAGACACCAACGATGGTACTGATGCGTTGCCAACCTGAGGACGGGATGTTAGGCCTCGAGCAAAAGTAAGTTTACCGGCTACCTTACCCTCCGAACCGGAACACGTCATGACGTTATGGCGACAGGAATAGGTAAGGCGGTGGTACCAATCTGGGCGAGCCGTCGCGAAACTCTACCACCTAATCAGATGTATTGGTGTTAGTGACGGTAAGCCTATGTTCGCCTTCTATGAGCTGCCTGGCACAGGAAGGAAGGTGGTCTATTCTGCAAAGGAGCCCGGACCAACACGGGGTATACATGTATATGCAACTTTCCCTTAAATAATATAAACGTATTATCGTATTTATTTAGTATCGGCAACTTGCAAATTAATCATGTCATTTTTGTTTGAATATGGATTTTCGGGAAAGAAACGATTCTTTCGATTCTTCTATTTAAAATCAATTCTCGTTATTTTACTTACGGGGAAAGAGCGGAGGTGGACGGGAATGGAAAAAACGCTACGTAAATGAAAACATTTCTAATATTATTTGAACGATTTCTATGTAATTTCATCTACGCGGAAACCTCGGCTACTTATAATGAAAATATCTCTAATTTGAATGTCTTCCATGTAATCTATCCATGCAGAAATTTCTGCTACCAACAAAAGTATAAAAATATATTTAGAATAGAATATTTTAAGAAACAGAGGCAGCCATATTTGTGAACATGTACAATAGAATTTAACTATAGAAATTAAATCATAACCTCTAGACCGAGTTATATGAGAATATTCGTTTTGAAAGAAAGTATTATTATAAGTAAACTAGCTGCCTGCCCTCGCTTCGAGTCGGTTATTCATGAATAAAAATCCTACTAATTCGAAAACATAAACTTACTATACACTAAAATCTTCCTCAAGAATTGATCTATCTATAGTTGAAAACCGAATGAAAATCCATTCAGTACTTTTCAAGTAAATTGCGAACAGACAGACAGACGCGGCGGAGGACTTTGTTTTATAATATGTATAGATTATGTGCCATCTACAAAAATTTTGAATCCGCCGTTTTGTCCACGATTGAAAACACTGATTATGATGTTTAATTGCATTTTTATTACAACTAAAGATACATTTCGAATTTAAGTTCTACAGGTTGAGGTGAAAGTGTCCATAAGTCAATTAAGGCCCCATACTCAGTAAGCCAAAAGAGCCAATCACCGCACTCCCCCGTTCCATTATTACTAAGAACAATGGCGCTCTAAAGTAAACGTCTTAAGCGACAAATCACTATTTTTGACACTATAAAAGTAATGTGAAAAAAAGTATAAAAACTGAAACACTTATCTTTTAGGTATAGTACTTATCTATGTTTACGTTAAATCTGGTGTCGATATTTTCATATTTGAAGTAGACATTTGCGTTTTGCTTTCAAAAAAGGGTTAACTTTTTGATTTTTTTCTATCGAGCAAAGTGAAATGAATCGTGTTTTGGAAACACTAGTCTAGTAAAGCATATTCATGTTAATCTTGTGTATTTTTGTCACCAAGATCCATGATTGTTTTGTATGAAAAAAACAGTAAACTGCTGACGTATTTTAGCGTATATGGCCCCTTAAGATTTATTTATTTCAAACTCTCTTTTGAACAAACGCACAGGTCCAGTTAAATTTAAGATTAAGCAGGTGTTAAAATCATTTAAAAATCACACTACTCTTATATCTAACAGTCATTATCTAATTTGACTTATATATAGTTAAAAATCACAGTAGTGAGTAATATTATCAATATTTTGTAATGTAATTTGCAAGAAATTCTCGAGGTGGTTTGCGGTCTACGTCACTCAGTTCGCGAATTACAGTAAGCCCTTGGCAGTAAACAAACACGAGCAGTTAAATAATTAAACATATTCTATTAAAGGACTCATGCTTAACGGTTTCCGAATTCTAAACTATAAAGCATCATCTCTTGACAGTGGGGTGTAACCATTTTAAGAGTTGGCGTTACAGTACGTACCTATTTAAAATACTAACTCGATCTCGAACCAATTTTCGTTGGAAATTTGCATGGTAACGTAAACCACCTATTTTTTAGTTTTATTGTTCTCTTATAATGTAGAAATTATAAAGGGAGGGTCATTTTACCTATTTAGAAGCATATCTCGCGCAAACCATTCAGTTTAGAAAAAATAACGGTAGAAACTAAAATATCTTTTTTAAATCCAAATCCATGGGTATCCCACACTTATGAATTTGATAAAAAAAATTGAGTTTTAGTTCTAAGTATGAGGCATCCCCAATTTTTTTTTTGTTATTATTCTATTTTCGTGTTAAAATCTTAATTCTGTTCGAAGAATACGTCTATTTACCAAGTTTAAAGAGTATAGCTCTTGCAGTTTCAGAAAAAACGGCTGTGACATAAGGACGGGAAGAGATACAGACATGACAAATCTATAGGGGTTCTGTTTTAGCTTTTGGCTGCGGAACCCTAAAAATAAGAAGTTAAAGTCTTTTACTTTAAATAAATCTAATACTCTTTGAAATAGGTTTTAATTTAAGATAGTTGTTGGACTTGACTGCATGAGGTCCCCGGTTCGAATCCTGGGTCGGGCAACAAAAAGACAATTGGGTTTTTCCAATTTTCCAATAAAAAAGTTGCTCGGGAGAGGATATGTGCCCGGTTGGCAATAGGCTTGCCACTTATCACATTATGGGACTTAGTATTTTCGGCTAGTCGTGGGTGCCCTGGTTGTGCCTCTGCCTACCTCAAATCAAATCAAATCAAAATCTTTATTTGCTATAACAGGGATTGAACATTTGGTAGTGTTGATAAAAGTAAAATTGTGACCTTTACCTTTACCTTTACCTGTTGAACCAAGAACTGGCATGCAAATATTATGTTTAATTTGGTTAAAATTGAAATACATAAAAAAAACTACAATTTAGTCACAATTTACAAATTCAATTTTGGTGATTAAAAGCTTTCCAATATAACCAAAATTATACAAATTTTATTTTGCTGTCCTATATTTACTAAGTTTTTAGTCTTGAGTCATTATTTTGTCAAAAATATAATATATGTATAATTATTACAAACATTAAAAAAAATCATTTCCGCATATGTATTATTCATTATTCTGTCATCATGAGCTAATATTAAGTAATTTATATAAGAACAAAAAAATAAAAATATGTCTATTAAAAAAATAAGTATTTGACCGTTCCACAGTTTCATGTCGAAAAAAATTCATTTAATGTGTAACCTCTTTGGGGATATGGGCGTGAAGATACTTTTTTTTTTGGTATTCAGTGCCAAATAAATACTTAAAACAATTGACTACTACCTATTTTCCTATAAAAATATTCAGAAAGAATATTATGAAAAGAATATTACATTAAGTTAACCCTTGTATTACCGGTAAATTCAATACACTGTTACAATATTAGTGCAAACTTATGTAAGCATTACTAGCGAAGACGTAATAACATCAAAAATTTCCATCGCATCACACTCGATGGAGCACTGGAGGACACTTTCGTATTCCACAGAGATCCCGTCGAGGTCGTCGCCCTCGTTCCCCCTCACTCCCTCTGAAAAAACAACTACACGCTTGTTAAAGCTTTGTAATATCGAACTTCTTTCTTTTTGTAATTATTCGTATAAAATTTTGTATTATTCCCCGTGTTGCTCCGGGCTTCTATTAGAAGTCAGGCTTCTTGTAAAAGTCAAGCATAGGCTTATCGTCACTAATACCGTGACATCTGATTTTTTTGTTTTATTCGTTACGCGTTTAATCGTCCAATAGCCCACCAGTTTTGATAGTTCGTTTTTTTGAAAAATAGATTTTGATTCCGAGATGGTCCCACTAGTGGTTTTGGAGTTATGTCGTCAACATAAGGACATTTATGCATTATTAAGTGTAGCTCAAAAACAACTAGTAAGATGTGATAGATGTGTGTGGGACCATCTCGGATTTTGGTCAGGGCTCCTTTGCAGAATAGACCATCTGCCTTCCTTGCCAGGCAGCTCGTAAATGGCGAGCATAGGCTTACTGTCACTAACACCGTGACATCTGACTAGGTGGTAGAGTTTCGCAGCGATTCGCCTGGATTGGTAACACCACCTTACCTATTCCTGCCGCCATAGCGTCAGTGTTTGCCGTTGACGTGTTCCGGTTTGTAGGATAAGGTCGCAGAGATTATAACTTTTGCTCGAGGCCTTACATCCCGGTAGCAGGTTGGCAACGCAGCATTGGCACCTTTGGTGTCTCTGGGTGGCATTAGTTTCTTACCATCAGGGAGTCTATCTCCTTGTTTGCCTTCTAATATCATAAATAATAAACATAAAATTATTCTTAAATAGAACAAAAAAAAAGTAAGAAAATAATGAATTTTAAATGTTTGTACGGGGTAAATTATGTTTTTCCATTAAATAAATGAAGTAAATTGTATTGTATACAAATATCAAAATTTACTTCAACGGACTTCTTAAATAATACTTGTACTGATTCTTAATTCGGGTAGTTTCACACTTTCTTTTTTTTTGAATGACAAATTGTTGCTAACCTCGCGGCTCTTACAACTTCGCCGAGCTGCGTATCTTCACACATTCGTGATGCTTAAGCCAACTGATTTCTAAATACAATTTATACCTAAATAACTCTCGTACCAATCATTTGCCTCTTTTATAGAATCTACAAGCTGATGCCCGCGGCGTTGCCCAAGTAGTTAATGGTCCCACACGAAAATTTTTTTGGAACAAAAAATATCCTGTGTGTTAATCCAAGTTACCCTATGTGTGTGCCAAATTTCATGAAAATCAATTCCGTAGTTTTTGCGTGAAGGATTAACAAACAAACATACAAACTTTCGCATTCATAATATTAGTATGATTTGTAAAACCTGCTTTTTATAGTCTGTATAGAGATTTTTTTTTTCACTAGACAAATCAATTTCGAAATTCAAAATGGCTTCATCAAGTTTTGATTATGTAATTACAAAAATAATTATTAAAAAATCTATCTCCGCTGGGCTACAGTGCTATTTGCAAGAGGGTATCTAACTTACTTAATGCCTTTCTTAATTCAAAATTCGTACATCGTGATTCTGTAGCTAACCCATCTACCGCCGTACCGTAATTTATGAACAGTGTCATAGATCCTGAGGTAAGGTTACCGGTAGACTTGCACAATACGCCTTACGACTCGGCCACAGAACAGCGACATACATATTACATGTTATTATTTAACATCTATGGTTTGAATAGGTCAAGGTGAACCATTATGAGAGCCGTGCGCTTGTTCGCCGTCATTTCACATGATAAAACATATACCTACATCTTAAATCGTGAAATTCGCATTTAATAATATTTTCATTTTTGAGTGTAATTATTTATTGAGAAGTCTTTACATTAATACAATAAATAATTAAATTGAATACGTTTTCTTTTCAAATTCTTCTGTCCATTACTGGGACTGGCTAAGACCTTTAAGCCATGCTGCCACATTTTTCGTATTTATCAATTCTTTTTCTTGTTATTTACTTCCAATTCACTTCTTAAAAAAAGTCTGTCTTCTTCAGTTTTCATAATAAAGTCATAGGTCGTTAAAGCGGTGGCCTTTTTACACGAGCTCGTTTAGTAATAATTGGCGGCAACGAGGAAATACATGCTACACTAATTTCTTCATGATTATTTTATTTCTGCACTTTAAATGATGAAAACTGTACAAAATGCCACCAATATTGACTAATTTCACTCAATAGGAACTCGAAACTCAATAATTACGAAAAACTATGATCATATTTTCTCTCGATGACGCTAAAACTCTGTTTTGTTTTCTTTCGCCAGTTATTAATAGCGCCACAAAGATATCAAGTAACATACAGCTACCAACTCCGCTAGGAGTAATACTTTTATTCTGGAAGGATATTTTCTCTTTTATATGTTATTTTACTATCTTGTAACATTTTTGATTAATTGCTATATTGTTACATATTATCCACATTACGAGGGTTATTGGACGTTTTTAGTTTGCGAGTTTAGTTTAGAGCATGGAAAGGAGTACTCTAAGTTTCAACCTAGTACTACTGTCTTTATTACTCTGTGACCACAGACTAAATTATCAACTTAACTTTAATAATATGACTAGTCTTTTTTTATTAATAAGACGGTTACCTGTCTACATTTTGTGGTATACCTAGGTTTATAAATAAATATCCCTGGACAAGTCACACAAATTGAACCTAACCCCAAAGTAAGCAAATTATATGCTTGTGTTATGGGTGTTATTCAACGATATTATTACATAGAAATACTTAAATAGATACCAGAATAAATTTAATAAATGTTCATCATCATTATCACCTCGTCTCGTTTTGTTATGTATGGATTTTAGCTTATCAAATTTGTTGTTTGACTGTTTTCTGAGTAATTTATGTTTTGGACTGTCGTCTGGTGTTGGAGTTGACTACATAATGTCCAGGATTCGATTTTTAATTCTGGCTACGCAATACATATTTGTTTAATCTTCTAATAAAAACCATGTTCCCCAAGATTAGAAAAGTGCCCCGTTTGGGATATATTTGCCACCTATCACATAGGTGCCTTGGACTAATCGTAGGGAGATATAGGCGTAAAGATGCATGTTTTTTATAACTAACTTTTCTTTTTTGTTTGTTACAGGTACGTACTAAAACAGGCAACTATATCATCACTAGCACTTTATCACAGTTAAGTGAACATGTTACTTTATATTTTGCGTCAGGTATGCTGAAAATATAGTACCAGTTCACATTATTCTGCTTAGAATGAATTAATTAATTAAATAAGGCTTTTAGAGAAAGGGAGGATGGTGTAGACTTATTTTAAATTCTAACTACAGACAGGGGTTAAGATAATTAAACACTTTAATATGTTTTCTATCATAGGTTTAGGACTTATGTTGCTAAAACGATTACTTGTGTCCTATCAGATCTATCTTATTACTATATTTAAAAGAGTGCAATAGTATATGATTCGGACAAACATCGACCTACACCGTGCTAATAAGATCATGAAACATATGTAATAATAAATTTTGTGTATTAGAAATCATATTAAAAAGGATTGGCTAAAAAAATCATAAAAATATTTGTGAAGACACAACAAGTGTACAACTTAAAAAGATCTACAAAAAAGTCTGCGACAGCAAATGTCTATCTCTTAGGAATAACCCGCAACGACCACATTTTTACTTAATATGTGCTTTAATTTATAAATAATAAAACATTCAGACATAAAACTTCTTATCAAGGAGATGGAGGAGGGATTTGTTGCAATCTTCTTTTTATAAAAGAGGTTGCATGGTATGACCGCTGTCTAGTGACATCCAAAACATCTTATAAAATTGTACAATGAACCCCTTTATTATTATTATCATTTATTCCAGTAACATTACAGGTATACACCCAAGGCGTTAGAAGCTTAATAATTATAAACATTAAAATATTCTTACTTAAAAATTAACAGTTATAAGTAAAATATTTTATTGCGCTAGATTTACATGACGCTAAACTAGCCTCTCGCCTCTGTGGTCTAGCGGTTCAGTTGTTGAACTTGACTGCATGAGATCACGGGCTTATTCCCGGATCGGGCAACAAAAAGAAAATTGCGCTTTTCCAATTTTCTAATAAAAAAAATGTTGCTCGGGATTGGATATGTGCCCGGTTGGCGATAGGCTTTTGCCACCTATCACATTGTGGGACTTAGTGTCTTCGGTTAGTCGTGGGTGCCCTGGATGTGCCTCTGCCTACTGGGATATAGGCGTGAAGAAGCTTTTTTTTTAAACTATTTACAAATATATCGACATCTGGTATTTGAGTTAGGATGGCATTGAGTAGTGTGATGGCTTGAGCTAAAGGTGCGTTGCTAGCACTAAGACAAAACTTTATAAGATTTACGGGTTAATTTAGCTTTATAAGCGCAATTTATGAACGACCTCTTAGTGAAATTGCTGTTTAAATGGCTATGCATACACTATAAATCTAACATGCTTTTAAAAATTTATAATTCTACTAAAATCTAAAACTGCATTACGTGGGAAATAGAACACATTAAGTGAGAGATTGCATATTTTAGTACATTTAGATATTCAAAAGCCATTAGTTTATTTACGAGTAGTTTATAAATTCCTAACCTATAATATAAGCCTCTGTGGTCTAGCGGTCCTGGTGTTGGACTTGACTGCATGAGGTACCGGGTTCGAATCCCGAGTCGGGCAACAAAAAGAATTGGGTTTTTCCAATTTTCTAATAAAAAATTGTTGCTCGGCATTGGAAATGTGCCCGGTTAGCGATAGGCTTGCCACCTATCACATGGTGGGAATTAGTGTCTTCGGCTAGTCGTGGGTGCCCTGGTTGTGCCTCTGCCTACTTCTTCGGGGATATATGCGTGAAGATAATATAATGTGGCGCGGTTTACTTAATCTTCGTAGCCCTTTGTAGTATTATGAAAGAATTAGGTTTTTTTTATGATATTGGTAGGCAAACAAGGAGACGGATTTCCTGATGGTAAGAAATTCCCGCTGCTTGGAGGTACCAAAGGTGGTACTGGTGCGGTGCAACCTGAGGGCAGGATGTTAGGCATCAAGCAAAAGTAACTATCGCCATTCGGGCACATTTCCAATCCTGACCAAATTTTTTTTTATTAGAAAATTGGAAAAATCCAATTTTCTTTTTGTTGGCCGACCCGGGATTCGAACCCGAGACCAAGTCAAGTCCAACACCTGGACCGCTAGACCACAGAGGCGACATTTACTTTTACTTTTTTTTTAATCTTATAAGTCAAGTGTCTGCGTTATTACAACCATTTTCGTGTTAACCATCTACATCGTTTTTTTAAAAAAATGCAAAAGTAGGTACAGTGAGCAAACGAAGTGTGTGATTTTCTTACGGTACTTCGGAAGTACTGTAAGGGGTTCAGATATTTATCTGTAGCTGCAATTTTGTCCAGGTAAAGGCAAAGAACAAATTAAAAACAAAAATTCTAAAATAAAAATAGACATTAAATACAAAATAAAAATTATAAAATACAAATTATTTTTGGGATGTGGTTATCCAGTGACAATATATTTTTAAGTTATGGCTTAAATTACAACGTTTTGTTGTCAAATTAAAATTAACTTTTATAAACATTTATTCAATACAATCTTCAGAAATGTTGAATTCTTTGTTTACGTTTTATTATTGATACCTTGTATTTAGCATCGGATATTTTTTTTAATTTAATTTTTAATCTTAATATATATAAATCTCGTGTCACAATGTTTGTCCTCAGTGGACTCCTAAACCACTTAACCGATTATAATAAAATTTGCACACCATGTGCAGTTCGATCCAACTTGAGAGATAGGATAGCTTATATCTCAATTTATGGTAAAAAAACTGCCATCCGAGCGAAGCCGGAACGGGCAGCTAGTATGTATATATAAATCACGTGTCACGTTGTTTGTCCGCGATGGACTCTTAAACTACTTAACCGATTTCAATAAAATTTACATACCGTGGGCAGTTTGGTCCAATTTGAAAGATAGGATAGCTTATATCTTAATTTATGATTAAAAAAATAACCATCCGGACGAAGCCGGAACGGGCAGCTAGTTATTTAATAGATCCAAAGTGTCATCGATTCCAAACCGCCTCACAAGGTTTGGTTGGTCCTTTAAATATAACCCTGTAAAAAATTAATAGAACAGGAGTTCCTAAACTTTTAAGATAACGAAACAACCATCAAATACCTTTTGTTTTATGGAAACCCGTATCAAATTATTACAAAACAAAGGCACTTTAATTTATATTGCAACAAAAACTTTTCTAACAAATAGAATCATAAAATTTAATTGTTATTTTGATAGCCTCGTTGGCCGTGGGGTTAGCGTACATGCCCAACTCCACCTTGCATTCGATTCCAGATTGGGGTAGATATTATGTAATTAACATTTCATTATCATTGACTAGTATCTATAACATTTTAACTGGTGATGTGAAATAATCATTGCCTCTAAATATCAAAAACGATAATACTACTCGCCAACAGGAAGCTGGTGTGATCTTTCTTGCATATATAAATCTTCATCTTCTTTTAATAAAAAAATATTTAAAAAAATATTGTAAAGGTATTAAAACGGACTTAAATATGAAATCATTTATTAGGAAAAGGTTTAATATTAAGAAGGTATGTATGATAATAGCATGATGGCCCATATATCTGATTATATATGGACCATGTTGTTATCGTCCATATTCTAGAGTTCATAAAAACGAGGAGGTTCTCAATTCAGCTGGTATTTTTTTTGTATGTATCTACACCGATTTGTCCGTGGTTTCTGCACCGATTAACGTAATTCTACTTTTGTTTGAAGTGGAATAGTTTCCAATTCGTCCCATAAAAAATATTTAGGTAGGCCTATTAGTTTTTATTTAAAGAGCATTTTTTACCCATTTTCATCTTTCCTAATGTTTATTTTCATCAAATTTAATCATATCAGCAATAAACTAAAAAGTATTAAATGTAAATAACTACGTTACTTTATTTAAGTTTTAGTAGGGATCCCTAATTTTTTTCTAGTAATAAATATAACCTATGTTCATTGCAAATAATGCCGTCTTCTAATAAAGAAAGAATTTTTCACTTCGGTCCAGTATATTCAGAGCATATTCAATACAAACATATAAATAATTAAATTCCTCGTCTTTATTATTCATGAATGAACGAATGAATGAATGAACTCTTTATTGTGCACAATTAAACTTTCTACAAAATAATTACAATTAAGTATTAACAAGTATTATTATTAGTATGGATAAAAAAAACATAAAAAGACTTGTTAGTAGTTCATCGTGTGGTCTTAGATTTAAGCAAACTCCTAGTAGGTACTTACTACAAGGTAGTTATAGTTCATACATAACATAGATAATATTATGGTGATACTAGCTGCGCCCCGCGGTTTCACCCGCGTAAGTCCCAATCCCGCGGGAACTCCGGGATAAAAAGTAGCCTATATGTTATTCTGGGTCTTCAGCTACCTACATACCAAATTTCATCGTAATCGGCTTTGTAGTTTTTGCGTGAAAGAGTAACAAACATCCATACATCCGTATATACAAACTTTCGCATTTATAATATTAATAGGATATTGAAATACCCGAGTAACACTAATTACGCTACAGTATGTTACTAATAGGTTGCAAAGTTATAGTACACTCGTAAATAAACCAGTGGCTTTTGAATATCTAAATATAATATACCGGGTCTACGAAAGCTAGCGAAGAACAGATTGACATTATTACTCTATTTCCTACTAGCTTTTTTCCCCGTGTTGGTCCGGGCTCCTTTGTAGAATAGACCATCTGCCTTCCTTTGCCAGGCAGCTCGTAAGAGGCGAACATAGGCTTACCATCACTAACAACGTGACATCTGACTAGGTGGTAGAGTTTCGCAGCGACTCACCCGGATTGATACCACCGCCTTACCTTTTCCTGCCGCCATGACGCCATGACGTGTTCCGGTTCGGAGGGTAAGGTAGCAGGTAAACTTACTATTGCTCGAGGCCTAACATCCCGGCCTCTGGTTGTCAACGCACCATTAACATCTTTGGTGTCTCTAGGCGGCGGGATTTTCTTACCATCAGGAAACCCGTCTGCTTGTTTGCCTTCCAATATCATAAAAAAAGCTGTTGCCCGCGTGATAATGTGAAAAAACTATTCTATGTGTTAATCCAAGTAACCCCTATGTGTGTGCTAAATTTCATGAAAATCGATTCAGCAGTTTTTGCGTGAAGAACTTATAAATAAACAAACAAACATACAAACTTTCGCATTATAATATTAATAGGATAGAACATGATGTTTGATTTTGTTTGAGAACTTAAAAATAAGAATTTTAAGACTTCGTTTTATTTTTGCTACACGCAATATAAAACTACAAAAAAATGAAGTACATTGATCCGACTTCGATACAAGGAGGAGGTTATTTGTTCGACTCCTAGATTTTTTATGTATATGTGATAATCGGTTTACCTGTAATTTCTGAACCCATTTTATTTGGAAGAGTGTACTTCCGAAGTGGTAAAAGAATTAAAAGTACTCCAGGCTAGGAATCAGCAAAAATTTCAAAAATCGTCATTATTTAAAGGCGAAGCCGCGGGTAACAGCTAGTTATGTAATAAAAATAAAAAAAAACACGAAATATCTTAAAAAAATGATTCCTACCTATTATTTACTGGATGCAGAATCCAAAACAACTATTACTTTTTTGCCGGTTCGTCTGTTCACTTTTCACGCAAAAACTACTGAACGTGTTTTAACCAAATTAGGTGTAGTATAATAATCCAAGTTTTAATTTAGGGTAGCTACTACTCCGGATTTTTTTTTACTCCCATCACTTCAACGTGTGTACATATTCACGAGAACCATCTACAAAGTCCGGTGAAATTGTTAAAACCGCTAGTATAACAACACTTAAGACATTCAGAAAAAGCGGCAACAGCTAGTAAAATATACCAAAATCAATTTATTAAGAAACTTGCTGTTACCCGCGGCTTTGCTCGCGTGTCAGTTAATATATTTACTGAACTGGAGCCGAATTAAAAACTGTATGAAAGATTTATTCCTTTTTAAAAGTATCTTCACGCCCATATCCCTGAAGATGTAGGCAGAGGCACAACCAAGGCACCCACGACTAGCCGAGGACACTAAGTCCCACAATATGAGAGGTGGCAACGCCAACCGGCCACATACCCAATTCCGAGCAACGCTGTTTTCTATTAGAAAATTGTAAAAATCCAATTTTCTCGGGATCGGATTCGGGATCTCATGCAGTCAAGTCCAACAACTGAACCGCTAGACCACAAGGGGCGATAATTCTTTTTTAAACTTAAGTATTTATTTATTTTTAATTGAATAATAAATAAGCCTATACAAACTTTCAAACCCTATTTTACACTTTAGGACAAGAACTTCCAGAAACGCTTAAATATGTGCCTATTTACTCATTTTCAATAAATAGCCCGAAAATAAACGTTGATGGTTAAAAAATGACGGTCTTCCATACAAACTTTCAACTTCTATTTCACCTTTTTACGGGTAGAATTTCCAAAATTCCGTCCATCACTTAATAAAACGATTCTAGTCACCAAATTTCTAGGCTATAACTTTAACAGTTTTTCCTCGGCAATGATGAATCAGTCAGTCAGGACGTGTTATTTTTTAAGTATAGACAAACATTAATTAAAGCTGTTTGTTCTATTACAGTTCCGGTAATTATTTCGTAAATATTAAGATCGGGTTCGGTAATATCAGATTTCATACAATTTGCCTATAGTGAGAAGTCTACAGTCTACATCCCCTTTTTTAAAAGCCATACCCAATTTATGAGTGATCCCCAAAGCATTGTAAAGGCGTCACATATGTAATGCTCTGTGTACAATAATAAAAAAGTTACATTTATTAAAAGTAATAAATGTACATTTAATAGTGAAATTAAAAACATAACCTACATTCAGCTGCATTTGAGAGCGAAATGAATACTTAAAGTATCATTTCGTAGGCCAGCGAATTCATCTTGCTTGAAAAATTTATATCGAACGAAATCTAGAGCTACGTCGGTGCACTTGAGATATCTACAACTTCTGAACTTAGCATGTGTCTTTAATATTACCTTATATACCATTTTTTAAAGTGAAACGTCTTTATCGACATATGAGAGAAATTTGTGGTCACATTCCTGTGTTACATTCGGTGACCTCTGGGACACTCCACAAAAAAAAACCGCTGTATGCTATCGCCGAATTTCATACTGCTTTTTCCGTAATTTTTATATCATAAGCCGGTACACCCAATGCTACCCGCGATACTTTCTTTTAATGAAAATGAAGCTCTACCAAAAATTATGTCATAATGAAGTTTCACTACTTACATGTGTACACACATACATACATACACTTTTTTCACTTCATACAAAACATTAATTATGAGCACTAAGATGTCAGTTATAAATCTATTGTATACACATAAATAAACAAAATTAGTGTGTCTGTTTGTGATGGAAAATTTACAGCTTTTTATTAAATACGTACCTGGGAATGTTTATGCGTACGTATACCATAATAACCTTTTCTACAATTTTTCGGTATGTTTGTTCCGGCTAATCTCTAAAACTGTAGTAAATTATATAGTGATTAATTTTAAAAGTTTATTTAAGAATAACCTTTTTTGTTTAACTCTCGCGGACGTAGTCGCAGGCATCGCTAGTGTAATATTAGCAGGTTGTTATTTCTTATTTTGCGTTAAAGAACTGGTAACTGTTTATGACTTAATAGAGTAATTTTTCTTATTATATTGGAAGGCAATCAAGCAGACGGATTTCCTGATGGTAAGAAATTCACGCCGTCTAGAGACACCAAAGGTGGTAATGGTGCGTTGCCAAAATGAGGCCGAGGTGTTAGACTTCGAGCAAAAGTAAGTTTACCGGCTACCTAACCCTTCGAATTGAAACACATCAACGCCAAACACTGACGTTATGGCCGCAGGAATAGGTAAGGCGGTGGTACCAATCCGGACGAGTCGCTGCGAAACTCTACCACCAAGTCAGATGTCACGGTGTTATTGACAGTAAGTCTATGCTCGCATTTTACGAGCTGCCTGGCAGGAAGGCAGATGGTCTATTCTGCTAAGAAGCCCGGACCAACACGGAGAAAATACTGCCAATTATGTTTTATTACGTATGTGTATTATGTATGTAAGTATGTTCGTATGTATGTATGTATGCATGTACGTATGTGATATTGTTATCTATATTGTGATGCCAAAATTTTAGACCCCTTTTTACAAATATTGCGAGGACGGAGGAGCATAATATTTGGCACACTTATAGTTTATGTGTAGGAGAAGTGCAGAACGTTAATATTTTTCAATAATAATGCTTATAACGTACATTAAATCAATAAATAAAACATTACTCACACTACCATGCATTGGACACACACAAACAAACATATTGATGATAACGATAAAAGATCTCAGATGGCGCACTAAAAAGTTTGGAAAAAGAGTAGTTGGTCTGGAGAAATGAAGATGGCGTTCTTATCAACAAGATATTAAAATTTATTGTGGTCGAATTTCGACCAACGGGCGACCACTGGCATAATATAGTATGTATATAAATTTTGAACACCTCCCTTATCAATCAATCACTTAAACAATTTTTAAGTTGTCCCCATTCTTCATCTCATAAAAGCGAAATATTGTTGTTAAGATGGTGCTTCGTTGGAACACTCCCCATTGCACAGAGGTCCAATCTAGATTTGACTCAAAAGTAAGAAAGTGACTTATGTAATTGGTACTATTTATTAAAGCCCGGCTTCCATATTTACGAAACGAGTCGTTTTGATTACGGATGGAAGTATTTTGTACATTAATGCCCGGTTCCTATAATCAACGAATCGTAATCCGTCAGCAAAACCATTCGTAGTTTGTTCTAAAGTAACGGAGCGTTACCAATATTTTCAAAAAATGTTTAGAATCAATAGTCGGAAACGAGCAACCGTTGTTAATCTTACTAAGCGTACAAAATACTACCATCCGTAATCAAAACGACTCGTTTTTTGAATATAGGAACCGGGCAAAATTATACCGGGTAAAATTATTGGTAACAACGAGTGCTGAAATCTGAACATTATTGAAAATATGAGTAATGCTCTGTTACTATATAGCAGACTACGAGTGGTTAAACTTACGGTAATCCGTTTCGTTGAATATATGAACCGCCATAAAACAACAGACGAAGTCACGGGTAGCAGCTAGTCACACAATTAAAGTTTTTTAACATTCGTGTTATTTAACAATAACATATTTATTCATAAACGTATTTTTATTTAATTAAAGTGAAACATTCAGTTGCATTTTAGAACGAAATGAATACTTAATGCATAATTTCGCAGACCGGCGAATTCACCTCGCTAGAGAGATTTATATCGAACGAAATCTCAAGCAACGGCTGTGCATTTGGATACCGATATTCCTCAGAAATAGCGAATTCACGTAACTACATAAGTTCAAGATGTAAGTAGTATAAATCTTCTATTTAGAAGTTCGAAATATAAAGCGGAATTTCTAAGCCAAGTTTCAGTCCCGAGTGTTCAGAGGTTCCCAAACTTCTTGACACCGGAACACCTACCAAATATTTTTATCGAACTCCAAATTAACTTTGAATCAGTGCTTGTTTATTCCAAATGCCGCTTGTCGATCCCACAGTTGAAGTTCAAAATTTTCAGCCCTCGACAAAACCTGCATATTATATCGTAGCTAATAACCAACTCCATCACGTTAGCTGTCTAGCAAAAATCCGCATCAATATCGGTCTCTCTATTAAGTAATTATGATGCCATAAACAAACATACACACAGAGACACACAGACACGTCAAACTTTCAACATAAGATATGGTTTGATGTTAGTTTAGGAATTGATTTTATTTACTTTATTTTTCAACGTAATATGTGAGACCTAACAGTTACAAAATTAAGAATGCTAGTACAACTGAGTTCTGATGGTGGAGCTCAAAGATAGGAGTGCCTGCTGGTAAACCCATCAAGTTTGTACTCATTAGATTCGTCTTAACTACCTCTGTTCATATTTTTGATAATAAGATTTGATCACAATGACCTGATGAGTAAACTGGGAGGTAGCTGGTGGGTCATAATTTAAAAGTTATGGTAACAAGTATCGTAATCTTTGCAGTTCATTTAAAGCATGTCAAAAAGGGGGTGCTGTAAAGTGGACATGTCTGTGTGTGTGTGTGTGTTTGTCTGTCTGTGGCATCATAACTTTTGAAGGGATAAACCGACTTCCATGCAGATTTTTATTTGAAAGGTAACATGATCAAGATGAATCGTATCTATATCACATGTTGGTTTTGTTAGGCGTTCATTGAACATTTTTAATTTTACATTTTCTGTTTTTAACTTAAGAATAATAAAACAGTTTCACTGTTGTAATATTATTTCTTCTCGTTAACTCCTTACTTTTCTAAAAATAAGTGACATAAATATACAATTTTGTGTCACATTTATGACGTTTCTTCGGAACCCATATTGAGAATCGCTTGCTTATAGAAGTGTTTAATTTTACCACAAATAAAAATAATATTTCGTTGTATAGTTAAGTATTTAAAACTTATTACTTTGCTATTTTGCCAGATTTAGCAAATCAAGCCCTACTTTTCATCTGTTGTTATAGATTTCCGCAAAATAATGCATGAGACAATAAAATACTTTAAAAGTTGATGTTCGTACAAGTAGCAGTTTGAAATGTATGTTATCGCGTTTACTGAGAAATTCCCTTGTTCCAAACAAATCCTGATGCAACCGAGTCTATGTTTCTACCGTATTTCTAACGTATTATGAAAGTATTTTTAAGTTCGGTTCAGTGTTTTCGGAGTATATTAAAACAGCTTTTTTGAAGTGAAATTGTGAGTGAATTGCTTTAATTATTAGTGTGAAAGTACTATAATAATTTCTGTGGTAGTATACAATATTCATTAATTGCGCTATCGTACACAAACATGACAACACGAACATTCGCGAAAGCGCCCTGCGCTGTCTTACGAATTTTTGATCAGGTCACGTGTCCTGTTTAAGAGTTTTTACCCATTTCAAAAAAATTGCGCAACGCCGCTAAAGAAATTTTTTCTTCAAATTCATAGTCAGTCATAGCTTATCTGTAAGTGGTTATAATACGTATTCTGACATAAACAATCGCTTCAAATTGAGAAACTCTTTCCTTTTTCGTTGGTTGAAAAAGTAATAAAATGTGGAAAGGCTCAAGGAATCGAAACTTTTATGAGACATAAGATGTTGAATGATACTTGTGTGCCAACTATACTCTTTTAAGGGCTCTCTAAGTTACCGAACAAGAATCTATTGAAATATGTTTAATATGTGAAAGTTATGCAACATCACTTAAAAAAAGAATTTGTAAAGTACATACTAGTATTCGAGCTTGTAAACTTGGTAGCTTTGAAACATCAACACCTTTTTAAAACTGTCAAATGTTTGACATTGACAGCTGGTAGATTTTTTTTTTATTTTAAGTGTAAAGAGCAGAGTTTCGGCGCCATTCAGACAACATTTGGGGTAATTTTTTCATAATTATTTAATTACGAGTATATGTTGAGTGTATTTTGTACAATTTTGTTCATTTAAATTGCAAAAGTAACTAATTAAGAAACCAGCGTATATCGTATTTCCTCGTTGCCGCCAAATCTCATTTCATGAGCTTGAGTAATGAGGCCACCGCTTCACCCAAGAGCCTGACATGATTTACTGACGAATTATGACTAATGACTAATTATAATTGATTAAAATTGACATAAAATTTGACTAATGGCAAAGTACTGACGTGAAGGCCAAAATCTAAAGAAAGAAACAAGTGTAAAGAGCAGAGTTTTGGCGCCATTGAGATGGTTGTAGATTTTTCATGATTATTGAATTTCGTGTATATGTTGAGTGTATTTAGTCAAGTTCTAGAACTTCGCATCGCCTGTCTCGTTCCATGTAAAATTTTTAGAACATCGTCTATCTCATGTCATGCGAGTTTTTTTTAACCTTAATCTCCTAAGGTTGTAAGATCCGGTCGTTCATGAGTAAAATCTAATAGAGGTTTTTTTTATGTTATAGGAAGGCAAATAAGCAGACGGATTTCCTGATGGTAAGAAATTCACGCCGCCTAGAGACACTAAAGATGGTAATGGTGCGTTGCCAACCTGAGGTCAGGATGTTGGGCCTCGAGCAAAAGTAAGTTTACTGGCTACCTTACCCTCCGAACCGAAACACGTCATATGTAGTAGGTAGTCAGATGTCGAGGTGCTAGTGATGATAAGCCTATGCTCGCCTTAAGCTGCCTGGCAAGAAAGGCAGATGGTCTATTCTGCAAAGGAGCCCGGACCAACACGGGGACGGGGTTGTATTTAAAAGACCAGTAAATTTCTAGAGATGGTTCAGCATTTACTTTTGATCCAAGAACGAAAAAATATTAAAAAAAAACAAGTTTTTCGGCAAAATACAAGAAGCATAGATAGATTTGCTACTCTGACAGGCAACTAGTAAGATATGAGCCCTGGTTAACATATGGGTCATCACTATTATTCCTAGGTATCTCGCTAAAAGTCCACCTTTATAAGCTACTTTTCGATATACGTCATGAGGATGTCTTTCTCCGTTAACAATAAGTATTATTAAAATAATATTATTTTAAGGAATCTATACTTGCTATAGTCGGCACTTGGTGGAATTCCATTGTATATACATGTTTTTTGGAGTAAACACTTGAACTTATCCACTGTATACTTTATTTAACACTTGTTACTTTTTAACCAACCGGTTTCACTTTTTACAGCATCAGCAGGGCTTTAAAACTAAAGAAAAAAGACTGTTTAAATTTAACGTTCAATACTAATTTGATTTGACATCCAAAACAGAATCTAGAAAGTAACAGAAAGTGTTAAATAAAGTATATTGTGGATAAGTACAAGTGTTAACTACAAAAAAACATGTTTTAAGAGCTTATGGCAACCCCCCTGAACCGGTTGAAACGAAATTCGTTGGTAGATATTTTATATTTCAAGGAAGGAGTATTGAACTCACTCTCTAAAGGGGTTCCCGTGGGAGAATGGTAAAATTCAAAATGTAAATTAGGTTTTAACTCATTAACAAGTAGTCTGGTTTAATTTACGTGTGTTTTGATTTGTAGTATGTACTTTACAAATTTTTACATATTTCTTTAAGTGAAATAATCTTTAGCAGCGTAGGGTACTTTTTTTGGAATGGGTAAATACTTCTCAACTCGCGTCAGGACACGAGACCTGATCGAAAATTCGTTAGACGGCGCAGGGCGCTTTCGCGAATATTCGTGTTGTCATATTTGTGTACGATAGCGCAATAAATGAATATTGTATTCTACCACATAAATGATAGTAATTTCATACTGATCGTGAATTCCTTACCCTCAGGAAATCCGTCCGCTTGCTTGCCTTCCAATATCATTAAAAAAAAAACGAAATCCGAAATGTAAATATTTGAAGGTACAGCTTATCTTCCATTAACATACGTAAAATACGTCTTCACGCCAAGTCTCACCTTCCTGGTAGGCAGAGATTATCGAGTGCTAAGTGAACGAAGTTTGCGAGTCGACTGGTATGTTTTTTTCATGATATTGCAAAACAAACGAGCAGGTTTTCCTGATTTTTGAAATTCACGCCGCCACGATACCAAAGAGGGTGATGGTGCGTTGCCAACCTGGGACCGGGATGTTGGGCCTCTAGTAAAAGTAGGTTTATCAGCTACCTTATCCTCCGAATTGGAACACGTCACCGGCAAGCACTGACGTTATAGCGACAGGAATAGATAATGTGGCGGCCAACCGGATGGCCAAAACGGGCAAGTTACTGCGAAACTTTACCACCTCGTCAGATGTCACGGTATTAGTGAAAGTTAGCCTAAACTCGCCTTTTACGAGCTGAAGGCAGATGGTCTATTCTGCAAAAGAGCCTGGACCAACACGGGCGAAAATTAACAATATGACAAAATGTAATATGGCAAATTTATATGACAAAATGTTAATAACAAAAACACAGAAAATGTCCTATTTTCGATTACATCTCTTCCTTGTTTCCGGTTGTAATAATTTCTCCCCCGAAGTTGAGCATGTTTCTTAATAAAGTTATATTATCCTTGTTATTTATGTCTGTTTTTCCTCAATTTCTCAAGTCGGTCAATAAAACTGCTCATTCGTTTAATGTTTCTTTGTTCTTTATTAGGGGTTAAGGGGTTACAATATGCTTGGAAGGTTTTGTCGGTCTGAAGTGAGAAATTGAAGATGTAGGGATGCGATCACTCCATCGCCTGCTTTGCTGTGGGCTATTTTTTAACAAGGTAGAATAATGTCTCGCCTACCTAATAGTTAGGAGCGTTGTTCGTTGGTTACTAGCACCGTGGCTAAGAATAGTTTTTTTATGTGATAGGCCAAGATACTAAGATGCAATTGTGGCCTATAAACATCATAAATGTTATAGGAGCGTCGCTGGCCAGTGGTTGGATAGATCTAATGTAAAGTAATCTATCTAAGATCTAATGTGCAAGTATGTCAGCTATCCTACCCTCCAGACTGTCCCTCCCTGGCAAGTTGCTGCATACCACTTTATCGCCAGTGGATGTTTAAGTTATATACGTCCGTGTTATATTATAAATCTATATAAATTGCAGTCTATGTGTTATAATGTTATTATATTTCTGTAAACCGGGCACCTTATCGAACCTCTGGTCAACAATTCTTGCATTATTAAAAAAAAAATGAACGACCTGGGAATCGAACCCGGACCTCAAGTAGTCAACGCCAACAGCAACTAGACCAGAGAGTTATTTACAATATAAGGTAGGATGAGATATAAATTAGGATAAGTTGAGTAGAGTAGGCTAACATTACGACCATTGGACAGCGTGGTACCTACCAACAAAATCTATGACAGACACCACAGTAGGATAGTCAACTAACATTTATGGTGACTATCTAATCTGTCTAATCGCCTCTGTGGTCTAGCGGTTCAGGTGTTGGAATAGACTGCGTGAAGTCCCGGGTTCGAATCCCGGGTCGGCTAACAAAAATATTTTTTTTTTATGTTGAAGGAAGGCAAACAAGCAGACGGATTTCCTGATGGTAAGAAATTCACGCCACCTAGAGACATCAAAGATGGTAATGGTGCGTTGCCAACCTGAGATCAGGATGTTATAATTTGTTATTTTTTTAAATTTTCTGATAAAAAAATGTGCCCGGTTGGCGATTTGCTTGCCACCTATCACAATGTGCCTCTGCCTACCCCTTCGGGGATATGGGCTTGAAGATACTTTATGGTGACTTTAGGCCAAGGTTATCTCACATCATCAGGAAAGCCATCTTGTTCGCTGTTTTATCACATAATAAGAAGTAGGGATTCCATGTCTGTAATTATGTTACGAGGACTTATACTAATGAGATATTTTACGTGTCTCCTCTGTCGAATAAATTACAATTGCCAGTAATTTTCTCGGAGAGTTTAGAACAAAATGTTTCTTTTGTTCTAAAACAACTCAGAAACTTAGCCATTAGGGAATTGTTTCTTGAATAGAATTAGATTTTTAATTAATTAAATCTTGAAGTTAGTATTCAAATTAAGTTATTTTTACCAACTCTAAAACGTAGCAAGTTGTTAATTCGTCAGAAATTTAAGTTGTATTTCTTCTTTCTATAAATTAAAATACGTGTCCTAATTCCAAACTTGAACATCTGGCATAAATAATAATAAATATCCCTGGACAAGTCACACAAATTGAATCTAACCCCAAAGTAAGCAAATTATATGCTTGTGTTATGGGTGTTAGTCAACGATAGCAATACATAGATATACTTAAATAGATACCAGAATCAATTTAATAAACATCCAGACTCGGAAATGGAGACATCTAAATGTTCATCACACAAATGCCTCGCGGTTGTTCGGTGAAGTTAGGCGTGTACGCTAGCCACTCGACCAACGAGGCGGGAATAGAACCTCCTTGGAAGTACGCTTTTTCAAAAAAAAATAATGTTTAAAACCGTTTTGGAAAAGAACAAGGAATTGCTTAGTGTTCATAAGAAATAGAGATGGCCAACGTATAACCTTGTTTTTTTAAGTCGGTTATAAAGCATATTTGCGTATTTGTAGTTCATGGATCCTTCTATAAGTATATTAGTGGCCTGCTCCGGCTTCGCACGGGTATAAAATATACATAAGCATAAGTATACAAAGTGACATAGGGACAGAGGAAGTGACTTTGTTTTATACTATGTAGTGATGTAGCCGAAGTAAAACCCCAAACATCCGACTTCGATTTCAAAAAGTAATTCATCTAAGTACAATGATATTATGTATTTTTTCATAATTTCCCTAGGATTCCATCGACTAGTCCAACTTGGTGGCACATTTGATATTTTCCATCATCGGCACTTAGTAAAACTTATAAATATTCATATTTTTAAATTAAGAAACACTTGTACTGTTTTACGTGTCACTTATAATTTATTATTTTGTAAATAGTCTACCGGTTTCGCTTACACATCATCATCAGGGCTAAGTGGTTTAAGTTTTAGTGGGGTGAACATTTTTCAAATAAAAGGAAAATTAAAACTGGTTCAGAAATGAATAACGATTTGGTTAGTGTTTAAAAGAAATAGAGATGTCCAATGTATTTTTTTTATGATATTGGAAGGCAAACAAGCAGATGGATTTCCTAGTGGAAAGAAATTCACGTCGCCTAGAGACACCAAAGGTGGTAATGGTGCGTTGCCAACCTGAGGCCGGGATATTAGGCCTCGAGCAATTGTAAGCATACCGGCTACCTTGCCCTCCAAACCGGAGCACGTCACGACGTTATGGCTGCAGGAATAGGTAAAGCGGTGGTTCCAATCCGGGTGAGTCGCTGCGAAACGCTACCACCTAGTCAGATGTATCACGGTGTTAGTGACGGTAAGCCTGTGCTCGCCTTTTACGAGCTGCCTGACAGGAAGGCAGATGGTCGATTCTGCCAAGGAGCCCGAAACAACACGGGGGAAGATGTATTATGTATAGGAATATGTATGTATTCTTGTTTTTTTAAGTCCGTTTCAAAGCATATTCACGTATTTGTAATTCATGGATGATTCTAAGTATATTTGTTTAAAAATATTAGATACGTCACTCAACGTAGCATTCGCTTGTGGGTCTGCGTCGCTGGCAGTATTATCGATTTCCCGCAGTCACCGGGTGGGGGAGGGGTGCTCAGCTGGGCGTCCCTCCAAACATAAACACAGGCTTCACAGGAGCGCCTTCACTCGAGGTGGAACGACACTGAATATTTATGAAACCCTCGTATTAGGGATTAAGATTCAACTTTTCTAGGCCGTCACTATGGATATCAGTAATGATATGTTTATGTTTGTACTAGACAAGATGTGTCTCAGAATCCCAAATGACATTGTCCAATATAGTATTATGTTTATCGCTTAAGGCTCTACGCGTTTCAAATACGCCGAATCGGGCTTACAAATATCTAAAACTTAAATTTTAAAAAACGGATATTGAGAACGGATACATTAAGATTAAGATATATCAATAATAAAATGTTTATGTTTCAATTAGACAAGATGTTTCTAAAAATTGCAAATGACATCGTCCAATATAGGTAGGTATATTTGGAGCTATAAGTTCCAAATACGCTGAATCGGGCTTACAAATATCTTAAACTAGAATTTTTTGAAAACGGATTTATTGAAACGGATTTTTGAAAACGGATTTATTAAAGCGGAATTTTGAAAACGGATATTGAGAACGGATATATTAAGATTAAGATATATCAGTAATGAAATTTTTATACTTCAATTAGACAAGATGTTTCTCAGAATCGCAAATGACGTCGTCCAATATATATATCGCTTAAGGCGCTATACGTTCCAAATAATTCGAATCGAGCTTACAAATATCTAAACCTGGTTTTTTTTTAAAAAGGGATTTATTACAACGGATTTTTAAAAATGGATATTGAGAACGGATATATTTGTAGCGTGTGCAACTGCATATATAGTGTTAATTAATATTTTTTTAATAAAATTTCTGTTGTGCGAAAAAGAGTTCATTCGGATTTTTTCTGTAACCAAGTTTTCAAAAGAAACTAGTATAGTTATTACACAAATCGAATCTAACCCCAAAGTAAGCGAATGATATGCGTTATGGGTATCAACGGTTACATTATTACATAGAAACACTTAAATAGATACCAGAATAAATTTAATAAACACCTAGACCCAGAAACACGGTGATTTGAATGTTTAAAAGTCAACATATTTCAATTATTTTCAACAAAACTTCAG
>NJDD01001647.1:133698-156152 GCA_002245505.1 Calephelis nemesis
CCGCCATAACGTCATGACGTGTTCCGGTTCGGAGGGTAAGGTAGCCGGTAAACTTACTTTTCCTCCATGCCTACCATCCCGGCATCAGGTTGGCAACGCACCATTACCATCTTTGGTGTCTCTAGGCGGCTTGAATTTCTTACCAACAAGAAAACCGTCTGCTTGTTTGCCTTCCAATATCACAAAGAAATGAACATGTCAAAAAATTACCAACTCATGTCACTAATTTTAACGCTTCATGTGTAGAAATTACTTTATTGTTTAGTATTTTATATCATTAACAATGTTAGCATATTTTTAATACACGATATTCTTAAACAAATTGCAAAAATAATTGATCTATTTATAAGTTTCTGTTATGAGTGTTAGTCATCATATACACAGAAATACTTAAATACTTAGATACCAGAATAAATTTAATAAACACCCAGACCCAGAAATGCACACATCTATAAGTTTATCAAACAATTACCTGGCGCCGTCGGGAATCGAACCTGAGCTTCGCGATTGATCGGTGTATTTAGTTATAAAAAAAATGAATTGACCTCGAAATAAAGATAACTTGATGTTCATCAAACAAGGAAGGAAAGGAAGGTCTTGTCACTGTAAGGAATCGGACCAGCTCCCTGATTCCGTATCTTTTTAGTGATGGTCACTAGGTTGAGTGTACATCAAATAGCTGTTAAATGACGTCTTTTATATTTGCTATCTCCAGTGACCGAAAGAAATACAATAGAGATAGCAAATACAAAACATACATTATTACAAAAAGATACTGATATTTTCCCCGTGTTGGTCCGGGCTCCTTTGTAGAATAGACCATCTGCCCTTCTGTGCCAGGCAGCTCGTAAAAGGCGAGCATAGGCTTGCCTTCACTGACATCGTGACATTTGACTGGGTGGTAGAGTTTTGCAGCGACTCACCCGGATTGGTACCACCGCCATACCTGTTCCTACCGCCATAACGTCATGACGTGTTCCGGTTCGGATTGTAAGGCAGCCGGTAAACTTACTTTTGCTCGAGGTTTAACATCCCAGCCTCTGGTTGGCAACGCACCATTACCACCTTTGGTGTCTCTAGGCGGCGGGAATTTCTTACCATCAGGAAATCCGTCTGCTTGTTTGCCTTCCAATGTCATAAAAAAAAGAATAGCAACGCAGTGTAAGTGTAAGGCATGTATCTAAACTTCTTAACCAATCATTATGATTTGTCGCCTTAATACGATATCTACCAGACAACCTTGAGCTAAATGCATACAGAATTTCGAGCAAAATTATCATATTCACGCGAGGAATAATTCGGCTTATTCACATAACAAACACCCTGTATACAGAATACCAATTGAGATACAGTTTGTGGCGAATACCAATAGATGGTAACAAACAATATATAAAGACGAATGGAAGCTACAAACAGACTACTGGATCGGTAATACGTCAAAGCTTGTGTATAAACTTCACTGAAATGTCGGCAGCTCGGCTATTGCAGGTCAAATGCTGGTAATAGCTTAATAGACCTTATCTCTTCATTGGGTATTCAGGAGTATAAGTTTGAATGATTATTAAGTGCATCTTGTCACTGTCTGTATTCAATTCTAATAGTGCTAAGGGCTGGTTCTACAATCTTTATTGTTATGATTTTAGTAGAACTTTAACGTAAACGAATTCCGTTATCAGTTCTGCGGAACTATTCAGTAGATATCTTTTTAAAGATGATAACTTGTAAAAGTCTATATCAAGAAGCTGTCAAATGACGTATTTCGTGTTTGCTATCTCCATTGTATTTATGTTGGTCACAGAAGAAATCAAATATGAAATACTTCATTTGACAGCAATTAATGTACACTTTACCCAGTGATCATCACGTAAAAGATACGTAATCAGACCCCGGATCTAGTTTATAAGATAATGTAAGTACCTACTCTTTATTTTTTTTTATTTGTTCAGGAATTTTATCAAATTGGATATGTCCATCACATCGTACCTAATTTTATATGCCAAAAAGTATCTTCACGCCCCTATCCCCGAAGAGGTAGGCAGAGGCACAAAAAGGGCACCCACGACTAGCCGAAAATACTAAGTCCCATAATGTGATAGGTGGCAAGCCTATCGCCAACCGGGCACGTTTCCAATCCCGAACGAATTTTTTTTTCTATTAGAAAATTTGAAAAATCCAATTTTCTTTTATATATTCCAACAGTTACTAATGCAACTTTAAAATCACATCTAGGTACTAAGTAACTCTTGAAATAAGATCAGATCAAACGCTTAGGATTATTCCCGTGTCCCGTTGGTTCTAGTTGAGTTGCTGAAATATATTCTGCCTTACTACTTCATTCTTTTTTAAAATTGACAATATTCTTAGCTTAGCTCCTGGAAAATGGTTTAACAGTAAAACTTAGTTGTGCCCCTGCCTACCTCTTCAGGAATATGGGCGATTATATACTTTTTCAGTTAGGCTGGCACAATAGGCCTACCACCCCGGCCACAGGACAATGCCGCACCTGTAGCATCAATGGTATACTAAAGACAACGGTTATTTCTTACCATCAAGAGAGGCGTGAGCTTGTTCGTTGACCTTTCGCATATAAAGTATGTAGAAGATACCTAGCAACTGGCGCCTATAGACACCTTATATAATGGAATTGGTGAAACTATCTTATAATAATCCGTCTCCTATATATACATATTATATACATGTCTTCACGCCAAGTCCCTTACGGGGTAGGCAGAGAGTATCGAGTGCCAAACCTCACGATTATTTCATTTATCTCACCTAGAACATGAATAAGCGATGGAGTTTTCACACCATTATATATATATTATTCCTATTTTCTTAGAAAGAAAGCTAAAAGTCGTCCTATAAAACATACAACCTTCAAATACAAGTATAAGTCGTTGATTTTAATTGAATGTAAAAGACATTTAATCATTTCGCTAGCTTTATTCACGTAATTAAAGCTGAAAATAGTTTTTTGGTTGCAGATTTAAAAATACGTGGTCTGAAAGAAGATGCATTGACGGATGCTGGATGTCAGTACATGTGATACATTTGACCTTGTCCTACTTCAGAATGTCGAACGCAGCCGGAATTCAAGCCGGATTACAAAAAAGTCTTTATAATTAAAAAAAAATCTTTATAATATTTCTGATTTGATTCCCAGGTTAGGTAATTTAAAAAATGTGTTTCAATCCTTTTAATATTATAAACGTGAAAGTTTCTATGTTTGTTAGTTTATTTGTTACTGCTTCACGTAAAAACCGCTGAACCAGTTTTCATGAAATATGGCACACATATAAAGGTTAACTTGGATTACCAATTGAGACAGTTTTCATACCGATTTTTTTCCTCTGGTTTAACCACGCGGGCAATGCCGCGGGTAACAGCTAGTTTTTAATAAAAACAACTGTGCCGGAATGGGATAAGTGTACGGTTCTCAAGTGTACGGTAGATTTACCACTTGTAAAGTTGTGGGACTAGCGGCAGCACTCAGATATATCAATTATCTTTAAATCAGTGATTGTGAGTTAATTATAGATTAAATAAGTGTAGCAGAAGAATCAATAGCAAATCATTGGGGATAGGGGCGTGAAGATACTTATTTTTTGTCATTGTAGAGTCACACATTTACATTTTTTTGACAACAAGATAATTATTTTTTTTGATATTGTAGTCACACATTTTACCTTTTTTCATAATTTTGTCAATATTTTAGATAATGGCGTGCATTGGCGTTATGACTTTTGGCAGACGGATTATTGTCAGACTGTAATTATGAATGACAAGCCCCCAATTTCCGAAATGCCATTCAATTTTAATTTACGATTTATCTCTATACATCAGCTGTTTATTAAGAATCCTTTTTAAACTTCCAACCGAATCCTTGTTAAACAAGAAGAAGTCTATGAAGAGATGTCTTGGAAGTCTTGGATGTTTGGAACTCTATCCAGCTACTATGAAGAGATAAACAGTAGATTAAAATTGAATGGCATTTCGGAAATTGGGGGCTTGTCACTCATAATTACAGTCTGACAATAATCCGTCTGCCAAAAGCCATAACGCCAATGCACGGCATTATATAAAAGATTGGCAAAATTATGAAAAATGGTGAAATCTTAGACTCTACAATGTCAAAAAAATAAGTATCTTCATGCCTATATCCCCAATGATTAGCTATTGATTCTTCTGCCACACTCATTTAATCTATAATTAACTCAAAATCACTGATTTAAACGTAATTGATATATCTGGTTGCTGCCGCTAGTCCCACAACTTTATAAGTGGTAAACCTATACTTCGTGCACTTATCCAATTCCGGCACAGTTGTTTTTGTTAAAAACTAGCTGTTGCCAGCTTCCTTGTTTAACAAGGATTCGGTTGGAAGTCTATGAAGAGATGTCTTGGAAGTCTTGGATGGTTGAAAGTCTATCCAGCCACTATGAAGAGATAAATAGTAGATTAAAATTAATTGGCGTTTCAGAAACGGGGGATCAGTGCGTTATATAGGTAATCAAACACTAAATTTTAGCAAAACCTATTTCTATAGCAGGCGAGGGGTTGAATACATTTCTTCCTTACATAATGAATTAAAAAATATATAAATGTGGTGTCGTGGGACACCAGGAAGGAACGAAGTTTCTTCGGCTAATGTAGAATCGACACAATTCATGAGTATATACTATGCATTGACGGGGTGGAGTGAGGGGCAAAGAGAAAGGTATTATACACTACTCGCTTGTGTATACGACTGTCGCGTCTGCGCACTTCTCATTTAACGATTTTATTCCACAGTTTTTTTTACGGTTTTTACTATCACATATTTTTCAGTTTGGTCGAGCAGCAAAATCCCTATCTCCTCCAAGCTTGCCGTAAGGAACTTCGATCCAAAAAACAAAAGAATGAATACACGTGCTATGTAACAAATATCACAATGTCAGGTGCTATCACACTTAAAATGACTTTAACTTATGGCGCACAAAGACGGACTTATCGCTCTGAAAACTTTTCCTTAGAAAGTTTGAAAGTTATGTAGGAATTTACGCTTATCGTGGAATTTTCAATAAAACTTAGCAGTACTTAATATTTCGCTTTATATCCACGGTTTACCTGTAGGAAGTCAACATTTTTCGCCGAATATCTCAAAAATTAAAAAAATCGACTGGTTGCACTCCGGCATTGCCGACAGAAGTTAAATCTTGAATATTGACGTTGTGCATTTTTGATATTTTGGAATGGTTAGGAAATAATTTTGCACGAATTGCTTTAATTATCAGTACGAAAGTACTATCATTTATGTGGTAGACTACAGTATTTCTTTATTGCGCTATCGTACACAAACATGACAACACGGACATTCACGCAAGCGCCCCGAGCGTCATGTGTCCTGTCGCGAGTTTAGAAGTTTTTACCCATTCCAGAAAAAGTGCGAAATGCCGCTAAAGAAGTTTTCTCTTTAAAAAGAGTTCTTTCAAAATAGGTAGCTAAATATTTTCAGCGTTCAGTACATCTGATTAAACACATCCAAATGAAAGATAATATCAGTTTTTCTCGAATAAGAGACTTACTGTATATTTAATAAACTCATCCATGAAACTTAAAATAATAAAAATACTAGGAATCATTTGACAATTTCCCCGTCTTGGTCCGGGCTCCTTTGCAGAATAGACCATCTGCCTTTCTTGCCAGGCTGCTCGTAAATGGCGAGCATAGGCTTATCATCACTAACACCGTGACATCTGACTAGGTGGTAGAATTTCAAACAACACCTTTGGTGTCTCTAGGCGGCGTGAATTTCTTACCATCAGTAAATCCGTCTGTTTGTTTGCCCTCTAATATCGTAAAAAAGTTTTATTCTTGGAATTAAAACGAAAATAAGTTTTTCGTGCCTCCTAATTGAAACTACGGTCTGAAAGAAGATGCATTGACAGATGCTGGATGGTAGTACATGTGATACGTTCGACCTTGTCCTACTTCAGAATGTCGAACGCAGCCGGAGAGTTCTACGTTAAACAATATAATAACTATTGTTTATGCTCGAATGCATTCAGATATATCTACTACATTTTAAATTCTTTAGGGATCTTGCTCACTTTCGATATTCGGTGAATGATTTTTTTTGTAGCATAAAGATAATAAATAAATATCCCTCGACAAACCACAGAAATTTTTCTAACCCAAAATTAAGCAAATTATAAGTTTGTGTTATGACAAATATAGTACTCAAAAACAAATGATTAAAAAATGGCCGTATAAATTTAATAACGATTTACACTCTGAAATATAGACATCTATGTAAATCACACAAATGCCCTAGTCGAAAATCGAACCCGAGCCTAGCGGTTGTTCGGTGAGGTTTGATGTGTACGCTATACCCTTGATCGAGATGTATATATACAAGATTATCTCTTTTCATTTAATAGTACAACGCATAAGTCTGTGTCACGAACTGTTCCGGAGATCTTCTTGAACAAAAATTAAATCTGTTTGAAAATACATCTTCAGGAAAGCAAATAACCTAGCAGCATCAAACATAACAGTAGCGTAACTCATTTTTACTAGTCAAATCTGCTTTGAGGAAAAAATAGTGTGTCAAATAGCGCTGTCGAAAAATTGTTGACGACATAAAAATTGAGTTTTGGTGCTATCAAATGTATTGGCAGTTTTTTCGTAACTATTGAATTTTGTGTATATTTTGTGTGAAATTAATCAATTTTGGTGTCATTTTATGCAATTTTGTTAAGTGAAAGTGCATAAATGAAATAATTATGAAAAAATTAGCGTATCATGCATTTTCCTCATTGGCGCCAAATCTCACTAAATGAGCTAAAGTAATAATACCAACACTTTATTTAAAACCCAGACATGACTTTTTTTGACGACTTATGACTAATTTCGAATAACTTAAACCCAAATTCGTTAAATTGGATAACTTGGTGTAAAATTCAATTTTACTAATAGCAAATGATAATGCTAGTGCCAAAAACTAAAATATATTAAAAAAAAAACATTATAAAAGCAATCACAATAATGATTAACTTAGGGATAAAAAGATGGAGCAAGCAAGAAGAATGATCCAAACAAAAAAACATATTCGACGAATTCTGAACTTCGTCCATTTTTCCGTCAGATGAAAATACTTATAGGTGTTTAGCTTGAAGTTTTTATTTACGTAAACCACTTTAATACTACGTCCAATTAATTAGTCTTTGTGGAAAATTCAACTTACACTTTTTTGTTGAAACTTTCGAGCAAGTTATTCGTTTCAGAGGAGTTGTTAATTTAAAAGAGAAACTTTTTAAAGAATAAAAAACATGAGTACACCTGCCTCATTAAATACAACGCTGTAATAACAGACTTAAAGTGTTTTAGCGTAACAGACAACTTTTAACTACTGGAGTTATTATATCAGTGGACAATATCTGAGAGTGTAAAGAGAAAAGCAAAGATAGCAAGAAGAATAGTTATAGTATATTATATTATAATGTAATGGATAAAGATATATATGATAGATCGCCACTGTGGTCTAGCGGTTCAGTTGCTGTACTTGATTGCATGAGGTCCTGGGTTCGAATCCCGGGTCGGGCAACAAAAAGAAAGTTTAGGATTGCCACCTATCACATTGTGGTACTTAGTATCTTCTAATAGTCGTGGGTGCCCTAGTTGTGCCTCTACCTACCCCTTCGGGGTTATAGGCGTGAAGATACTCTCTCTTTCTATCTCTCTCTGTAGATAATATATATAATATAGAGAAAAGCAATAAAAAAAATTATGAAAGTTTTAGTAGAATGTAAAATTTACTTGGCCTATGCTATGTACATAGCTAATTTAAGAATGGCTTTTTCTTTTGCAGCTGCCATTGTAATGTCTTGGGGATAGCTTAACTACCATTCACCACTATGTTAACATAAATAAAAAACAAACTGTCAAACTAAAAGTTTGAATGTTGTTGGAGGTAATCATGATGATATGGGGAGTTGGAAATAAGAATCAAAACCAAAATAGCACTATATTAAAAAAATACCTGCCAAGTACGAGTCGAACTTGCGTACGAAGGATTCTGGACAGGGCAACCAGGGCACCCACGATTAGCCGAAGACACTAAATCCCACAAAGTGATAATTGGCCATTCGCCAACCAGGCACATCTATACCCGAACAACATTTTTTTATTAGAAAATTTGGAAAAACCCGGGATCTCAAGAAGTATAGCCCAACACCTTAACCAATAGACGTATAGGACCGTATAAACCGTAAAATATAAGTTACAGTCAAAAGCTGATGATAGAAACTAGAATGCACTTGGTCTAAATTTCTGTTTGAAAATTCTAAATATTCTCTGAAAAGGTTGAGTATAGAGTCATTTTTAATTTTCATTTTATATTGACACCTTAAGTAAGACTAAAAAAGGTAGCCACACATAACAATAAGGGTTTGCAAGACCACATATAACAATACAACAACACACACACACACACACACAACACACATAAGGGTTTGCAAGACCTTCCCATCCCACAATAGGTGTTAGCTAACCGTTACTATCAAGTTGTTATATTTCTCTTCAAGCACTCTCCAAAAACCCTAACTATTATAGACAATCTTTTGACTCGCTCTTTGGAACTCGCTCTCTATGAAGTCAGGAAAGCTCCAAATATCGATTTTTAAAAAATATGGTAAACGTTCTTTTCTACGTTCATACTGACTTACTTTAAGTTTTTTCCAGTGTAGGATAACTTTTTTTCTAATTTATTGCTTTGTACAATACAATAACTGTTGTGCACCAAACAGAGAAACTACAAATACATAAAAAATATAATTATTTTTCGTATATTATGGGCCCCATCGCACAATATTCTATTTAGAGTTAAATATATGAGGTGCCTATTTTTAACATCAGAAACCCCTTCTCGTTTTGCTTTCCGTTTCCAGTTTTAATCGTAAGTAGATCCTCTGACATACACATTAGCTAAAAATTAACATCTGTTGGCTAAAAACGAAAAGTGTTGAAAGTACAAGTGTCTATAAAGCGTGTAAGCCAAAAAAATGTTCAGGTTAAAGTAGAAAAATAGATGTTTTGAAATGCATATTATCTAAAAATTAACATCAGTTGGCTCGAAACAAAAAGCGTCTAAAGTGTATTTTTGGAAAGTGCAAGTCTCCAAAAAGTGTATCTTTTTCCAAAGAAAAATAGAATAAAGTAAAAAAACGAATAATTTATTATATATATACTGTACAGACGTGAGTAATCAGACTAAAAGGCAGCACATCTCTGTATCACAGTAGGAGTATATATATCCCACAATTTGTATGTTAATTCCTACAATAGCCCGTTGGATCTGGATGGATCCTAGAATAATGGCTGTATGACGGTTTTATTAGGCTTTCTGCTAGATTTATTACTGCTTTTCTATTAGCTATATCACTTAATTAAGTTCTATGTTTTGAATTTCGAACTGGAATTATGTATGTAGCTTTTCCAGCTTGGAAATTAAAGCTTGTGATTTTGTTTCAATTGATATTTATTATCTATGCTCATACACAAATCATTTTGGCACACTTTTAACTCCTTTACATTGCATATAACCAATTTAGGCTTCAGGATAAAACGAACATTCTAATTTTATAGCCTACATGAAAACTAGCTAAATCAAACGTATAGTTTGGATTGATAGATTAATAACAAAGTACAAGTAATATATCCCCTGTACAAGTAACAAACACTTTAATCGAACCCAAAGTAAGCAAATTTGCATGTGATGTGGGTGTTAATCAACGATTATAATGCACAGAAATACTCAAATAGATTCAAGAATACATTTAAATATCTGGATAGCCGAGCTTTGCTCGGTATTTTTTTAAATGTTTCCTAGCTAGATCGATTTATCGCCCCCGAAACCCCCTATACACTAAATTTCATGAAAATTGTTGGAGCCGATTCCGAGATTCCAATTATATATATACATAAGAATTGCTCATTTAAAGGTATAAGATAAACATAGAGACTCAGATATGCAAACATCTAAATGTTCACTACATAAATGTCTGCCCCAGACAGGAAGCGAACACAAACCTCGCGGTTGGTCAGATTACACTAGCTTTGCGTCCAACGAGGCGGTCAATATTATGTAGTCAAGAGAATTACTAAAATTTCATGGTTTTCTATATAAAGCTTACATTTTATTATTTTATATTTTTATTTTTGACAGAATTTTATTAAAGTTGATCGTTCAGTTAGTGGAAATCCAATTAAAATTTGTGATGCGGTAGGAAACAAACAGATAAGCAAAACTGTTTCAACTTTAAATCCCGTTTCAATTATTTTTCTGTATCTTATGGCCTTTTTGCTTTATCTGTACAAAAAATTATCTGTATCATTGGTAAACCATATTGTGCTTACATTCCAAATTTAATCGTGATGAAGTCAGGTGCTGAAGCTAGGATCCCGACAAGCAAACAGATTTATTTAAGTAACTATCTTAACGCCCAAATCCTCGAAAAGGTAGGCAGAGGCACAACCAGGGCACCCTCGATTAGCCGAAGACAAAAAGTCCCATAATGTGATAGGTGGCAAGCCTATCACCAACCGGGCACATATCCAATCCTTCATTTACATTTATCGTATTTTTTTGATATTTATTAATTCTACATTTTCTTATTTTTTTTTGTCCAACCCGGGGTTGGAACCCGGGACCTTAGTAGACAATTCTATAAGTAATGTGTACCATACAATAGTATCAACACGAATATATAGATTAAAACAAAAATACAAAGTTATCAAAATATTTCAAACCACCATATTAATTTATCACAGCAATCCACAAACTTGTAGAAATGGGAACGTCATGATAAAACAACTTCCAAGACTAACTATTGTATAATAATCAAACAAAGACGAGGAACATGGCTTATGACAGCCATATAAATGGAAATTGTCGCGATTCAAGTCTTCCGAGCTCTTCATATTGCGGTGGGTTTCGGAAATGACACTGATATGATAAGGGAGGAACCTCTCGTTTACATGTTGCGCTTCCATTCGGAACTTATATTAATATTCTAATGCTTGTAATAATATTCTGAGCTTTCATTTCAGTGTTTTTTAATTAAACAAATTGATAGTTAATACTATAGCTAGGTGTTTTATGCATAAAATTCTTACACACATATCTTCACGCCAAGTCCCTTACGGAGTAGGCAGAGAGAATTAAGTGCCAGACCTCACGATCTTGACTAACCTGTCTGGCTTCTTTCACATTCATTACCCCTTTCATACAAGCACGAAGGTTTCGGAGACCTTGATAAGCACCCTTGGATAAGATAAGATCACAAAATTCCTAATAACAAAAATTGTACATCTATTCAATATCATTCAAAATATGGGTCAGAAACAAATAAAATGATATTGACCAGAACCTGAATCTAAGTTAGTAACCATTTATATCGCTATGCTATTTTTATACTAATGACGCTCATTGAATTTTGCTTGTTATGCTTTCAAAACTGTTGGTATCTTTTCTTATCTTAATTTGCATTTTTTTGGAGAATAAGTCTGCGATACCTATATTAGAACTTAATACCTACTATGTATTACTTAATCTGTGTTATTTATATTGAAAACCCATAATATACATACTTCCGTACTATAATTTTAAAAATTCCAGTCTGTCTTTTTGTTATGGCTGAATCCGTTTTAATATTATTTGAAATGCAAATGAAGCTATATGGACCTGAGTTCAATCACTCTACGTTTTTGTTAAAAATCAGCGTATAGCTGGATCTGTCTTGACCTCATTAGAGCGGTGTAGCATTTTATATTTATAAAGATCCTAAGCTATGCAGACAGCCCGGTCTGATATGGCTATTAATTGAATGAACCTACCTATTTTTTGCAATTATTAATCTGTGCAAGTTACCTTCTGCAACTGTCTCGGTAGGGTGGCCGGTAAACACTCACGCAAGAGGTTTATCGCATATACCTGAAAATATGTATTTTTCGTTCTAAACAAATCGAGTTTAACAACTGTGTAGATTTTTAATATTTGAATTAAAACGCTTCAGATCAAAACGTAAAATTAAGTTTAAAAATTGCAGCAGGAAATTCACGTCCAACGGTAACTTCTTGCATTATTTATACTAATCCCAACTGCAAAGCTATGACACTGCACAATAAAGAACATTAAGCCAACAATAGCACAGTTTATTGCCTGCCAACTTGTGCTCACTGCAGAACGTTGCACGTGACTTTCACTTCAGAATTTCCTTATTTGATTCATTGTTGAAGTTGCTTCATTTGTTTGAATCTTGCTTCAAGGCGGGCTTACTTTAGAGTTGATAATTTTGTATATTTAACTTTTAACAGGAGGGTGTCAAGTCGAGTGTTTTATGTATATTTTGCAATTACTGTTAAGAAGTTTTCTTCGTGTTGGTCCGGGCTCCTTTGCAGAGTAGACCATCTGCCTTCCTGCCAGGCAGCTCTTACCAGGCGAGCACAGGCTTACCGTCACTAACACCGTGACTTCTGACTAGGTGAAGCCACAGAAGTTTTAAAAATTAAACTTGTTCCACGAATAAATATTTGTAAAGTAATTTAATACATTATTTCTTTATAAAAACAAATAATATATAAAGAAATATTAAATCTGTTCAACTTAAGTAATGTTAAATAGGTTTTCATTATTTTTATCGTCGTTTTAATCTGCCGAAAGTTAGTTTCCACACGATTTCGAGAACTTTCTGTAATTTCACAAGGCTTTGATCTAGGACCTGTTTTATATTTAGGCCCTGATATTTATCTAACCTTTAAAGCTGTTGAAGGAGAACGTAGGGCTGTCAAACATTTGTATTGTGGCTTCAAATTGTTATTTTTTATTCCACCGGTAATCCAACAATATATCGAGATAAAAACTGTCCTATCGAGATAAATATTACCTCTTGCTGGTCCGGGTCCGATGAGTGGAATAGACCATCTGCCTTTCAAGGCAGCTTGTAAGAGGTGAGTATAGGTTAAATAGGACGATAAAGACCACTGGTGGTAGAGTGCTGTGCAGCAACTTGCCGGTAGGGATTTACCACCTTACCTATTAAATAAATAAATATCTTTGGACAAGCCACACAAATTGAATCTAACCCCAAAGTAAGCAAATTATATGCTTGTGTTATGGGTGTTAGTCAACGATACTAATACATAGAAATACTTAAGTAGATACATAAATACATTTAATAAACACCCAGACCCGGAAATGCAGACATCTAAATGTTCATCACACAAATGCTTGCCCCCGTCGGGAATCGAACCCGAGCCTCGCGATTCGTCGATGCAGTTAGGCGAGTACGCTAGCCACTCGACCAACGAGGCGGTCTATTCCTGCTTAATACGTAGAATTTATTTAATATAATACGAAACATTCGTTTTTATAATTTTGTGAAATCCGTGCACCTGTTGTGTCTGAAAAATATCACTCTGCCATCTTCCGGTTAGGAGGGTAGGGTACTACCACAGGACAGCAACACACCTGTAACTTCGATGGTGTCTATCGGCCTAAATTGTATAATATTACTTCATGACCTACTGTAGCCAGGGAGTTACGTGAATTGTGCAAGTTCACTAGTTCACCAAAACCCTACTCTTCGGAGCAGAACATTACAAGAATATATAAGGCAGTGGATACTTAACCTGACAAGATGCTGTACACAACTTTGGCAACTCTCTACTAGTTGTCTTGATAGTTATAATCCAAATTTTTGAAGTGAAAACTTCTTTATCGGCATTACGCACTTTTTTGAAATGGGTAAAACTTCTAAACTCGCGGCAAGACATGTGACCTGATTCGTAAGTTAAAAATTCGTATAATAAGTATAATAAGTAAGTAATAAGTGCTTGCGCGAATAAGACGGCGCAGGGAGCTTGCGCGAATGTTCGTATTGTTATGTTTGTGTACTTTAGCGCAATAAATGAATATTGTATTCTTCCACATAAATGTTAGTACTTTCATTCTGATAATTAAAGCAATTCGTGAAAATTATTCCCTAACCATTGCAAAATATCAAAAATACACAACGTTAATATTCAAGTTTTCACTTCTGCCGGCACTCCCGGAGTGCAACCCGTGATATTTTTTAGTGTCGCCTTTTAAGCACAGGTTTTGCATAGGCATTGCGTTAGGTATAGGCATTGCCAGCCAGACAGTATTGCAGATGGTCTACTTTATACAGGGACAAGTATAAAACAAAGGAAAATTACAACCCTGAATAGAAATCCTCATAGGTACGTTTAAGTTGAGAAAATTCAATTACACTAGGTAATACATCTTGTAATACGACCTTAACTTTTTGCTTGTTCACTGAAATCTTAGCTACCGTGATAGACGACCGACCTTAATGTCATTTGAGGGACAGGTCAGCGTTGTGATATAAGTAAAGTAGATATTTAGAAAATGTAATGCTATTCAGTTAACGTCTGTAATATTAAAGCTGGTGGTATCTATTATTGGATTCTTTGTTTTCTGTGGTGATTTTCCTTGGAACATTTACTGTCTAAACATGGACTAAGATAGGATTAAAATTAAGTTGAATTTATAGTCTGTATCACATTGTAATAAAGACTATGATAACAGGTTGAACCTTAGTGTCCTTTACTCTGTGTGTTATAAATTTATTTGTTAGAGTATGACCAATTTTTATAGTATCTTCACGCCCATATCCCCGAAGAGGTAGGCAGAGGCACAACAAGGGCACCCACGACTAGCCGAATATATTAAGTCCCACAATGTGATAGGTGGCAAGCCTATCGCCAACCGGGCACATATCCTATCCCGACCAACATTTTTTTTTTATTTGAAAATTAGAAAAACCCAATTTTCTTTTTGTTGTCCGACCCGGGATTCGAACCCGGGACCTCATGCAGTCTAGTCCAACAACTGAACCGCTAGACTAAGAGGCGATATTTAAATTAATTATTTAATTTATTTATATCTTCATTATTTTCTATTTAATTTTTGTTTACTTACATATACCTATGTAGATTTTATATATGTTATCGTTGACGCTTGGAGGGAATCCATTTTAAATGTAATTTTTATTGTTTCTTGTAACCAACCGGTTTCGCTATCCAAGTATCAACAAAGCTATTATCAACTCCTCAAGCTTATATAAGTATACAGTAAAAAATATATATGCAGAAAATACAAGTGATATTAATAAATTCTGTCTCCTCTCATTTTTTATATTAATTTTCATTCTACGTTATGCTCGCGGCTACGCCAGCGAATAAATTAGATCTCCCACGGGAACCTATTAAGATATCGATATAAAAAATGGCCTGACTATCGCATATCTAATATGGCTTTATCTATCTCCACGCATAAAAATGATAATGTAACATCGCTCCAAAAAGGTAAAAAGTAAAGAAAAGCGTTTTTGTATTTAAAATATTAGTATGGATTTAGGACTCGAGCATTGACAAGTATCTCAAGGTCGAGTAAACAAAATGTCGAGTCTTGCCAGATTAAAGCTAATCGTTGCGTTTTTAAACACATCACGCTAGACTATCTCAATTAAAACTTTTCCCCTAAACTTTTGATTCATTTAACAGTGGCTGCCATCTGACGTTTGTGATATTACGAATACCTTACATATCTCTACAGTTTTAACATACCAGAACTTTTCCATTTTCATACACTCGCAGCTGGTGTTGATTCTAATCTTCTTTTTCTTGTGATATTGGAAGGCAAACAAACAGACGGATTTCTTGATGGAAAGAAATTCACGCCGCCTAGAGACACCAAAGGTGGTAATGATGCGTTGCCAACCTGAGGCCGGGATGTTAGACCTCAAAAATAAATTTACCGGCTACCTTACCTTCTAAACCAGAACACGTCATGACGTTATGGCGGCAGGAATAGGTAAAGCGGTGGCACCAATCCGGGTGAGTCGCTACAAAACACTACCACCTAGTCAGAAGTCATGGTGTTAGTGACGGTAAGCCTGTGCTCGGTTGTTAAGAGCTGCCTGGCAGGAAGGCAGGTGGTCTATTCTGCTAAGGAGCCCAGACTAACATATGGAAAAAAATCTCTTTCAAAGAACAAACTGAATGAAATTGTATGTGTCTTTCTGTTTCAGAGCATATTTGTTACTAACACTGACCTTAAAATATGGTATATCGTTAGAATCTAACCTTATTCTTTCACTAGAAACGTTTGCACTTGGCATTTTTTTACCGGTTGTGGGCCTACGTAGGTACCTCAGATGCTATACTTCTATACAAAAAACATGGTATACCTACCACCTTATAGTGTGTTCAAGTATGTATTTTTGTTTCACACTAACATCACCGTAACATTTCGCAGGTTTTTATCTATACATATAATAAATTTGTAGAAGGGTCAATTCTGTACATTGAAAATATTGAAAAATAAATAGCAGGGGATGTTACTGGATCGATACCAAACCCAAATATGATATTAAAAAAAATTGTCTGTCTGTCTGTATGTTCAGGCATCACGTAAAAACTAATAATTCGATTTCGATGAAAATTGGTATAATTATACCTTATTATCCTGGGCATGAAATGATACTTTTTATCCTGGAACAATACGTAGAAAAAAAATCTAAATTCAGTTTTATCACGCGAAGACCGACATCCGCGCGGACGGTTACGGTAAAAGTTATGTATTTTCTCGAATTGTTCCGATGTTCCATCATTAGATCATACTTGGCGGAACCACCTCGGTGGCACTGCTCCCTCAAAGAAAAAGAGGATTTTTGAAATTGGTTTAGAAATGACTTAAATCTAGAAATATCTTTTAACGTATGTAAAAACGAACGTATATCCTCCTCCTGTTTTGAAGTTGGTTAAATAATCATAAATATTTACTAAGGCAATAAAAAGGTCGAACTGGCCATCGTATCTTCCCGCTACTATAGAAGTTATTTAGCTCTTCTGCGGGAACAGATAGAACAGAAAGATAGGTAGCGGGAAATATAGTAGTAATTATTCTTAGTCAATCAGCAGCCTCCGAACTATCTCCTTATGTAAATTAAACTACAACTTTGTTCTGTTGCAAAGCGAATCTATACATATAATAAATCTGTAGAAGGGTCAATTCTGTACATTGAAAATATTGAAAAAATAAATAGCACTTACTGGATCGATACCAAACCCAAATATGTGGTTAAAATTTTTTTTGTCTGTCTGTCTGTCTGTATGTTTAGATATCACGTGAAAACTAACGGTTCGATTTCGATGAAACTTGGTATAATTATACTTATTTTCCTGGACATAAAATGGGATACTTTTTATCCTGAAAAAATACGTAGAAAAAAAATCTTAATTTTTCAGTTTTAGACCGACATCCGCGCGGACGGAGTCGCGGGCGGAAGCTAGTAAATAATAAACAAACACACTTTTGCATTCATGATATTAGTATAAATTCTGAAATCTACTAAGACATTTTTATTTTAGCACTCGCCCTGTACTTAGGTTAAATTTCTATAAATTTGAAAGAAAGAAAAAAAACGCCCCAGACACGAAACGAAAGTTATGGTCATTACCGCCTCGTTAGTCGAGTGACTAGCGTACACGCCTAGCTGCATCGAGCAGCCACGAGGCTAGCGTTTGATTCCCAATGGGGGCAGGCATTTGTGTGATGAATATTTAGATGTCAGCATTTCCGGGTCTGCGTCTTTTTAAATTTATTCTAGTATTTAAGTATTTCTCTATGTATTACGATCGTTGACTAACACCCATAACACAAGTATATAATTTGCTTACTTTGGGGTTAGATTGAATTTGTGTGACTTGTCCAAGGATATTTATATATTTCATGTTAATTTCATCTGTAACAATGAACTTATTTATTAGGTACTCAGAACTTAGTGTCTATAGGACATAACTACCCAGGTTAAAAGAAAAGAAAGAAATTAAAACTTTAGCCACGGGAGTTGAATTCTCAGAATCTCAAATGATTAGAACATTCGTCAGCTTACGAAAGGTTACAGGTTCAAATCCAGTCTGAAGCGTATTTTTCTTTCTTCAATACCTAAAGACTACTGTATACATGCTCCTCAACCGATCTACTGGCAATTAAAATGACGTCACTTGAGTTAAAGTGGTCAACTCTATATGTTCACTTTTTTACAAACAAAATGGTAGTAGAAAAAGTAGTCTCATTTACATTAGAAACCGCTTATGTTCAGTGAGTGTAACTCACTTTACCCCAGGGCCCACATTTGCATGCAATACCAATTACTTTTTACAAGTTCACTAATTCTGTTCGTGAAAATATATTCTCCCTCGGTCATGTCATTTCGGTTGTTCAAAGGAAAATGTAGTAATGTTCTTTTGATATTTGTTTCTGACAGCACAACTTTCTGTAAATTATGTATTCAGAGCCGCGCTTTTCTATTTATTGCTTTAAAAGTCTAGCAGTTAACGTAAAATTATGTTACTACATAGTACTAAATTAGGAAACAGGCTGAAATAAAATATCTAAGTCGCTACAGTTAGCATTGTGCTCGGTGTTCTTTAAAATTCTAAGTTATCTCCGCCACGAGCTACATTTTCAACGCTAAGATTCAACGTCACACATAGTAGGTTATTTTGCCCATTTCTGGGGCCGGCTAAGACCTTTCGGCCATGCTGACATGTCTTCCGTATATAAATAAATTATTTTTAGTAGTCAGAAGTCATTTTAAGTTATAAGTCGTAAGTCTAAGTCATGTCAGGCTCTTGAGTAAAGAGGTGGTATTTTACACAAGCTCACTTTGGGAGATTTGGCGGCAACGAGGAAATTCACGATACACTAATTTCTTCATTATTATTTTATTTGTGCACGTTCACTAAACAAAACTAAACGAATTCCCACCTAAATTAACTAATTTCACTCCGAATAAACACAAAATTCAATAAATATGAAAAAATAGGACCATCTTCATTCACGATGGCGCCAAAACTCGTCACACATAGTAACAAACTTACGTTTATACACAAAATAATATAAATACTCTTTTGCACAAAAAAGTATGTCTGTCATCTGTCATAATGTCATAGAATTTTTTTGGGTTAACTTGCCCTTTTCTGGGACCGGCTACGACTTTTAGGCCATGCTGCTACGTCTTCCGTAACAATATTTTTTTATTATTATTTTTTTTAATTCATTTCTTCAGTTTCTTAATATAAATAAAAAAGGGGAAGTCATAGCAATTCTCTAATCATAAGGTTAGAATGTTGATGCATGTTAATCGATTTTTATGTAGTTTTTGAACTGATTTAAAAAAAATCTGTTTTCAGTTGAAAAACTGATGTTGGAATCGTAGGGCTTTCCAAAAAATATGTAATTTTTGAGTTATCTTTATTTTCTCCCACTGAGTATGTTAGTCCCGGTCACTTTACAGGTCTTTCGGCAATAGTCTATGGTATCTACCTATAGGTCACGCGCATCTTTTACCTCTTATCACTGCCAATTTAATGAAATTTTGTGTAATTTTATAAAATAAAGTATTCATAAAGAAATTACTTGTAACTTTTTCGGTGCCCCCAACTCTCACTCGATGAGCTTAGGCAAGGATACCACTTTATATAAGACCCTGACATGACTAGCTATGAATATTTGTGACTATTTGCATCATTTAATCTAAATTATGTGAAATTGAATGCTAATTTGAGGCAAACTAAGTGAACTTGACTAAAGAACTGCTTTATTTATTTCTGATGTAAAATAAGCCTTTATTTTGCTAATTCCGCGTAATGTAACTGTTGTGGCAAATAATCTCTCAAATGACACAGAATGTGACATGCAAATTTTTTGGCGTAGGGATGTGACGACCCCATCGTCCACTGGTGAGAGTTAGGTAGGGTTGACAAGCGAAGGACGTGACAATTATATAACGTAACGTAAAGATCGTTTCCCGAGCTCTTCCTTTATTCGTGTTCTTGTCCCGGCGGTGGACGGTGAGAACTTCAGTTAGGCTTGTCACATTGTGTGTCATTTGGAGGATTATTTGCCACAACAGTTACACTGCTTACGCGGAATTACCAAAATAAAGGCTTTATTTTCATCTGTTACAATGGAATTCCGCAAAGTAACACCTGATTCAACAAAATTATTTATTCCTGCCAACATAACATAACGTCAGTGATACCTTCTTACGAGTTATACTAATGTTATCTTAAGAGTTCTGTATAAATCTGTCTACCCAGTAGAAAGAAGTAAGATTAGAACAAGCAAGAGGAAGTAGTAATTTCATGTATTACACAAGTCATCATTTTTAAAATTTTGTTTTTTATCAATGTTGTAATAATATTTATTCTTGTTACAGGTATGTACCACATTCAACTGCTTATCGTAAAAAAAGTGATGATGGACGTAATCTAGAAGAAAGGTATTAATAAATTCACGGCAATACTTGAATCTATAGCTTTAATAGTAGCGGGCGACAAGATTTAAAGAAGTATTACTATTTGAATTATGCGCTTCGGGTGTATTCGTCAAGCTTCGGTAATCCGAATGTATTTTAACGATATCTATATAGAGTTGTTATTACATAATTAATCTTTTCGCTTAAATTTAGATTAGGTCAGCCAATTTAAAAATAAAAGTATAAAGTGTAGAAAGAGTAAAAAGTAAAACGCCGAAGCACATAATTTTAATTGTAGTAGCTTCTGTACCCTTTGGTACAAATACCGTCTAAGTTGAAATTATTTCTTTTTTGAACTTTTGGTTACGAAATTTGAGCTGTAATATTTTAGTAATAAATATCAATCCCAATAATACAATTCAATAACTTCTTATTAAACAAGTAAACAATTTTAATAATTTAACAAAACAAACAAAGCATACAGTGAAATTATGTTACTTTTCCCCCGTGTGGGTCAGGGATTCTTTTGCAAAATAGACCATCTGCCTTTCTGCCAGGCAGCTCGTAAAAGGATTACGATCACTAACACCGTGACATCCTACTAGGTGCTAGAGTTTCACAGCGATTAAACTTACCTATTCCTGCCGCCCTGACGTCAATGCTTGCCGTTGAATTGTTCCGGTTCGAATGGTAATGTAGCCGGTAAACTCAATAATAATAAATAAATAAATAAGTAAAATAAATATCCCTGGACAAGTCACACAAATTGAATTATTGTCCATGTCTTACAGATGATATTCGTCACATCATTAATAAAAAACATAATATTTTCGCCAAATATAAAAAAAACGAAGTCCCCTGAATTACGAGAGATGTATGTGAAAATAAGAAACCGTTGCAACACCTTATGCCGAGATCCTCAAAGGCGCTACATTCACAAGTCGGTTGAGAACGGTGACACCTCTAAGGTGTGGAAGTTCTTAAGAAGCTTGGGAGTGGGTAAGGCAGTTTCCAATGTTTCTAAAACCGACCGATGTCACCGATGTCAATCATCTTAACCAATTATTTTCTTCTCCAGCTATTACATTTAATTATGATACTAAGTCTCGTACTCTGAAATATCTTGCATCCCTCCCTAGACCGAGCTCTGTTCCCTTCTCCTTTGAGGAGTTCTCTGAGAATGACGTCAAACAAAACATTTTAATCTATATCCTCTAATGCCGTCGGTTGTGATGAGATTGGTCGGAATATGATTATTCCTATCCTTGATATTATTTGTCCAATTCTAACTCATATTCTAAACCAATCAATCACCACTGAAGCTTTTCCCACGACCTGGAAAAACGCCAAAATTATTCCACTTCCTAAGAAATCAAACCCTGTTGCTCCATCTGACTATCGACCAATTTCTATCCTACCATTCTTGTCTAAGGTTTTGGAACGATTAGTCCACCATCAATTTTCCTCCTTCCTTAACTCCCAAAATTTGTTAAATGATCTTCAGTCCGGTTTCCGCCCAGGGCACAGCACGACCACTGCTCTGGTAAAGATTACGGATGACATTCGTTTAGCTATGGACAACAAGATGCTAACAGTGTTAGCTTTACTTGACTTTAGTAATGCCTTCAACTCTGTGGATCACGACGTGCTATTGGCAGTATTGGAAAGTTTCAATTTATCTCCTGCTTCTGTTAACTGGTTTCGTAGTTATCTACAGGGACGGAGGCAATTTGTTCAAGCGGGCGAAGCTATGTCATCGTGGTCCTTTCTCACTAGCGGTGTGCCTCAGGGTGGAGTGTTGTCCCCTCTGTTATTTTCATCTTTCATTAATTCTGTAACTCAGTCCTTATCCTCTCTTTTCCACCTTTATGCAGATGATCTTCAAATTTACACACACTCTCGTCTCTCAGAACTTCACAACGCCATTACGCTTATTAATAGTGATCTGGTCAGTATCGAAAAGTGGAGTAAATCTTTCGGTCTTCAACTTAATCCAAACAAGACTCAGGTCATTATTATTGGTAGCCCCGGACTTATAAATAAGATAAATTGGTCTACGGTACCCCCTGTTAGATTAAATAATATAATTATCCCTTATAGTAACTC
>NJDD01001647.1:165451-210170 GCA_002245505.1 Calephelis nemesis
CTATGCTTGCCGTTTACGAGCTGCCTGACAGGACGGCAGTTAGTCTATTCAGCAAACAAGCCCGGACCAACACAGTCAGTTCAGCAGTGCATAATACCAATAATTAAAATAAAACACTTGGCATCTTTTGCACGCACAGGGACGATATAGTGTAATACAGGGTTGGCCTCAATATAAACTAATTTATGTCCCACAGGAACATAAACGGGATAATGATTTTTCTAATAACCATTAACATAAATATAACATTAGCCATTAACGCTGAGCACGAGTATACACGATACAACGTTATGTTATTGGATGGAATATTGTGGGTAAGTATGGATTTTCTACATTCATATCATGTTATTGATGGGCTTTACCGCTGTGATTACATCTCATCTGGGATTAATCATATATGAATTTAATCATTCAGTATTATAAACTCGTAAAAGATTTATTCTTATACATTAAACGTATTCCGGGAAAATATGAAAATACTAAGAAGCGTTATGCTAAAATAATTTATTTATAGAGTTCTTGTGTACAAAAAAGTCTTTTTATCTTCAGTTGAAAAAATCTCCAATTCTACTAATCAATTTTGATAAAGCTCATACTTTAAATTAACTTATCCTTCGATTTTAAGAATGAAAACCTGATTAAAATTAATCCTGTCGTTTTCCTAGATACAAAAAAAAGAAAGTATCTTCACGCCCATATCCCGGGAGAAGTAGGCAAAGGCATAATCAGGGCACCCACGACTAGACGAAGACACAAAGACCCACAATGTGATAGATGGCAATCCTGTCGTCAACCGCACATATCCAATCCGGAACAACTTTTTTTATTAGAAAATTGGAATAAAACAATTTTCTTTTTGTTTCCAGACCCGGGATTAGAACCCAGGACCTCAAGCAGCCGAGTCCAACAACTGAACCGCTAGACCTCAGATTCCTGGATACAGTTACAAATAAACAAACCGACAAAAAAAAGTAATTAGAAAAAAAACTTTAAAACCTATGCTTAATGTTATTTCTGGAATATCCATAAACCAAAGGTTTCAAGTTGTCGTGTTCCGAGCTCGAGGATAGCAAAATCACTAGACTTTCACAGGTTGACCGTTAAACGCACCACTTATATCAATGGTGTCAATTGACGACGGTTGTCTATTTTACGGTTTTGTGTGTATAGATAGATAGATTAATTGTTATACCACTAACCTGACGTCTGTGTGTGCGTATCCGTCTGTGACATCATAACTTTTGAGCGGATGAATTAATTTCGATGCGATTTATTTAAATAACATTTCACATGTGATTTTACATCATCGGGTGGAGCTACGACACTACATTTTTGTATTAACTTTAATTAGCAATATGTCTAACTTTAAAATGAAATTATAAAATATTCATCTTCAGCCTTTAATAAATCTGTAAATAAAGATAGAATAAACAAAGTTTAGATGTATCAGAATTTATGTACGAGCTGAAAAACTAGTTAAATTCAAACAATTGTAACCAGACATACCAAATGCATGAACTTTGCGTGAACCACTGCAATACGAATGGAGAACAAAACAATAGCAGGAAAACTATACTCCGACAAAAACTGACTACGATATTTGTACCGCCATTTTGTTTTGAATATCTAGCGAGTTTAAACTGTACAATGCAAATTACTTTTGCAGCTGCGTTTGTTAAAATATGTGAATTATTGTTTAGGGATTTTTACTGAAAACATGCTTTTGATAGACGAATACCGATAATCTAATGAAATTCTTCGCTGGTTAGGTCATGTGGAAAGAATGAAAAATGGAAGATTGACAAAGCAGATATACAATGCGAATGTGGATTGACGTAGGTACATCGGGAGACCAATGTTGACATTCCACGATCAGATCGCTCGGATAATATCCGAGGGTGGTGTCAAGAGTCTCCAAAGCTGGCGTGTTTGTATGAAAAGGTAACGAATGTGAAGGAAACCAGACAGGTTTGTCAAGGTCGTGAAGTTTAGCATTTGATACTCTCTGCCTACTACGTAAGGGACTTGGCGTGAAGATGTTTATGTGTGTATTAAAATTTATAAATAAAAACACTTTTCGATTAATATCTGTTGTTTCCACAATGTTATGAAAAACCATAGAAGCTATTCACAAATTACATTTGCAATTGTTTTGCAATGGTTAGGAAGGTATTTCAGATCCAAGAGACGGACATAGGATGCTTTTTATTCCGTTCAACTGTAAGGAAACTAGATAAAACAACATTTTATTTTTTTCAACTATGAGGAAACTAAGAAAAACAATATTTTATTATATTTAACGAAGTTCGCTGGAGCAGCTTTTATATTATGACGCAAAGTTGTAACAACTTGTAACATAGAGTAGTAGGTAGCGTTAAATAATGTTTGAGTACCCAGGATTATAAATCTTAATGTCTCCTGACGTATAACTTCGAGCACCGCGTCGCCTTTCAGAACTCATACATTGCTCCATCCAAGTATATGAGACGTTTTACGGAACATGCATGCTTTCGGTTTATGCTGGAACCTTCCACTTTGTACAACTTTCAGTTTTGATGACTTCGCCTGTCTAGTTAAATAGCTGTCTTAATAAGCATGGACTAAAGTGCTCCAAGGTTGAAGTTGCAATTATAGTTTGCTTAACAGCATTATAAAGACTGTAATTTCAATTTAAATCTCAGTATTTATTGAGGCATGGTGTACCTTATACTGGTTTCAATTGGCAACATGAGACTAAAACTTAGAAATTTAAATTATCTTTTATACAGCCAATATGTCGAAATTTTACACAAAAAAATTGTGACTTAATGATAGATTAAATGCTAAAGGATATCTCTGAGTGGGGTCGATAGTTCCTTCAGTATGACGAAAGCAATAAAAAACAAGTTTAAAACATTTTACTAACATTGACTTTAAGATTGCATGTAACATTGTAAGATTGTTTTTCACTCCAGAAACAAATTGTTTCCTCTACCTTGTTTTTGATTGTTTTAACGTTTAGTAATTAGCACTTAAACGTTCGTGGGTAGCGTAGTACCAAAGCGTTTTGTATCGTCGTTCATTCCGGGCACTAAACTGCCCTGTAGAATAATGGTTCCCAAACTTGTTTCATGTATCGCCTACTTTGAATATCAGGTTTTTTTAGCACCCCCTGATTTTCTCCCCTCAAAAACCTCAATAATAACATGTTTATCTCTCCTGGATTTTATTAAAACCATTTTTTCTGGTCCCTTTACTGCCTCCTCTGGGCTTTTAGCTCCCATAAGGAGGCGTTATCCCCCACTTTGGGAAATACTTCTGTAGAGCAATATTCGAAAAATGCCTTGTTAATAAAGCGATTACAGCTATTAGTAAGAATTTCAGGCATATCTTTAACCATTAAAAAACTGAAGGAAAATACATTACCAAATTCAATCATCATGAGAACTACAGCATCTAGGGAAATAAATATTTTAATCGCAGTAAAACCGCTACATTCATACCCAAATGTCATTACTGTTTTACTTAGGTAAGCAAAATGAATAATTGAATACAATATATGAGATTTTTTATGATATTTGGAGGCAAACTAGCAGACTAATTTCCTGATGGTAAGAATTTGCCACTTGCAGTCACCAAAGATGGTAATGGTGTGTTGTCAACCTAAGGCCGAGATATTAAGCTTTGAGCAAAAGTAAGTTTACCGGCTACCTTATTCTCCGAACCGGAACATAACATGATGTTACGGTGGTAGGAATGGGCAAGGGCGAGTTGCTGCAAAATTCTACCGCCTAGTTAGATGTCACGGTATTAGTGACGGCAACTCCAAATTCACTTTTTACGAGATACCTGGCAGGAAGGCAGATAGTCTATTCTACAATGGATCCCGGACCAACACGGGAAAAAGATCGGGTAGATCTTGGAAACACGAATAAAAAATTATGAAAATCTATGCAAACACAAACACAGACGAATTCTTAGTCAACTTCTTTTTAAAGTTGGTTAAAAAAAGGTTCTTATATCAAATGATTATTCGAAGAAAAGCTAAATCTAAAACCAGTTACAAGGGCAGTTTTCATCGTACTTATTCTCTTTAAAATATTTGGAATTGGTGAAAATGTTGAATTGAAACAAACTTTAAATTACAATTTGAACGTTCAAAAGCCAGTAAAGTTTGATCCCTCGTTACGCCCACTATGATATTAATTTATTCTGTGAAAAACAATGTCGTTGTTGATTTACCAATTATTCTATTATCTGTGAAAATAAAGGTTACGAGATTTGCGGGGGATAAAGTTTCACTATTTGAATAGCGCAATCTATTTGGACAATGTTATGCAATAATTAACCAATTCACAATTTATAACTTGTGAAATAATATAAAGTATTGCTCCTTCTGGTAGTATGGGTCCAATGTGTCCCTGTGTTTGTCCGGGCTCCTTTGCAGAATAGACCATATGCTTTCCCGTGCCAGGCAGCTCGTAAAAGACGAGCACAGGCTTCCCATCACAAAACTCCGTGACATCTGACTAGGCGGCAGAGTTTCGCAACGTCTCGCCCGGATTAGTACCAGCGCCGTGCCTATTCCTGTCGCTATAACGTCTGCGATTGCCGTTGACGTGTTCCGGTTCGGAGGGTAAGGTAGCCGGTAAAATTACTTTTGCTAGATGCCTACATCTCGGCCTAAGGTTGGCAACGCGCCATTACCACCTTTGGTGTCTCTAAACGGCGTGAATTTCTTAAATCATATAAAAAGAATCATCTACTCCCCTGGCAACTAGTAATCTTAGGTTAAGTGAGTCGTTACCAACAGCACCACTTAAGTAGATTATTAGAATGCTATCTAGCAACGCGTCCGAGTACGGGAACCGCTTCATCTATTCCTGCCGCCATAATGACAGTATCATTTTCCAGCCAGGAAGATTGAGTAGCCAGAATTGAACAACAAACCTTACAACCCAGCCACAGGACAGGAACACACCTATAACATCTAAAGAATCTCTAGTCCTCGGTTGTCTCTTACCATCAAGAGAAACGTGCATTAGTTCGCTGCCTAATCTATTAAAAAAAGATTCACAAAATGTGGCTTGTAAGAACGTACATCTTAGATATAAAATTCTCGTGTTACAATGTTCGTTCCCGTACTTCTCTGAAACGGCTTGACCGATTTTCATGAAATTTTGTGAGCATATTGAGTATGTCTGATAATTGGACAATTTTTATACCCCTAAATGATAGGGGTGACTCACCCCGATTTTTTTTTACTGAAATCACTATAAAAATAGCAGAACAACGTCTGCTGGGTCAGCTAGTTTTATGTATAAAAATCAAGTTTAACATAGAACTAGATATATGTACATAGTGATGTAGTTTTTAATAGAATAACACAGTAATTAAGTACATGGTGCTTTTGATACAAGCACATATACGAAAAAACCTCAAACATAATAGATGTTATAGGTAGTATAGCTGAGCTATTAAGCTTAGTGTACAAGTCTACCGGCTACGACGACGACGAAGGAACTGCAGTACCCAACACTGTCATCAAGGTAGCAGTAATAGATAAGGCGATGGATCTCTACTAAGACAAGTAGCTGCACTGCTCTCTACCACCAGTAGTATTGATGGTAACAACTTATTTAACACACGCTCTTGTTTTACTAATAAAGGGGAAACATGGGTAGTCTCTCACATGTTTTAAGAGCGGATATTTTGTATTGCCACTGTTTTTAAACCCTCGACGGACGCTCTACTTCCTCCACCTCCAAACCGGAACACGACAAACTCACATCACAACAACATCACACGACACCGTCGCCGCCGGTCTCAGCGACGAAGACCTCTCTTGCGCCTAACGCCGGGCAACGAGCCGCCAATATTCCTCCTTCTAATCCACCCAGTAACCAGAACGCAGCACCAAGTCGAGGTACGGTCTCCCGGGAGATAGCCCTTAGTGCTGGCGTTGTAGGTAACAGCCCCATGCATTTAAATAATGATGTAAGTAATGATCATAAAGCTCGGTGAAGTTGCATAAAATCGCGAGATTAGCAACAAATTAGTCATTCAAAAAAAACCCTCGACGGAAAACGAGGTGTGTTCTAAGTATGACACGTCTGTATGTGTATGTATCTGTGTGCGTATGTGTGTAAATGTCTGTATGTCTGTTCCATTATAACTTTTGAATGAATGGACTGTTAGCTAATATATATAAATGTGTAATAACACATAGGTATTATATGCAATTAAAAAATTGTAATTTTAGGATTATATAGTATAACAAAAAGTCAGTATTTTTGGTTACTTTGACACTCATTAATAATTTGGGGCTTAGATCGTTTTTGCGTAACACGGCTAATTTATTTAGGGCTTGTACAAATATTCAGATTTTAAAAACTATCCGATTAATATTTATTCAACCGCTTTTGTATATGATTTTTGTACAACGGTAAAAAAAAAAAACAAAAAGTCGGATTTTCTGATAATGCGTCTGAAAATATAATAGTGATGGGCTCAGGTTTTATTTAAGTTTTATGATTTCGTTTTAGTTTTAGAACATTTTTTGAACATTTTTAGACAGTTTTTGAAACGGCAATCGTTAAACAGCTGTTACGTAGACATAAATCGTAAATTAAATTTGATTGACGTTTCGGAAACTAGTTGTAAGTCTGTTATAAATAGTATTTTAAATTACTAACCACAAAAATATATTCACGAAATCTTTATGTATTTTGTAAGACTACAGATATTATTACTAATTTTATCCCCCGACGGAAATACAGGGGTGATATAAGTGTGCGTGTATGTGTGCGTGTGGTCACCTGTGTACTCATATATGTCATATTAACTTTTGAATAAACCGATTTTGACGCAGAGTTTTGTTTAAAACCTGACTTGATCGAGATGCTTCATAATAAGTAATTTTGCTTAAGAGTTGATAAAAATGCTTAATATTAGTGTAATTTACATAATGTTGATAATTTTGTTGCGCACCCACTAAACTAATTTTGAGATATAGCTCTCTTTTTTCAACGATAATAATAGAAAGAGACAAAATACGTTTAGCGCTGTCAGTTTAGTTTATACATGACTTTTATTCTATTCCTAGGAAAATGACGATTGATAATATCACAAGTTGATAGTTTGGACTAAATTGACATGACAAATTTTTTCCATCTCGTTTCTTTTGTTTTATTAAAAATTGTAGCCTTAAATACTATATCTATACATAACTTGCATGTTTAAGTTTTATTAAACTCTTTTTAAATTAAGTTTTGTTTAAAAAATACTTTCTCCTACAACGCAGTTTATCCTTCAGTAAAAATCATGGTGTATTATTCACTAAAGAAATGTACCTCGCAATTGAATTATATTCTATTTCAGTCTGAAAACTCCAAGCAACGTCCTCCCAGGAATATCTTTTTCAGAGAAATCCAATCTTTACCTGTATTTATAGGGAACAATGAGACAACCCTCTTTATTATTATTTAGTCAGGTATTAGGAATTAGGTATTAACGTCTATCTTCTCTGTGGAGGATTAGAACGTATATTTACTGATCCTATTAATACCCTTAACAGAGCCTTTGGCTATTGTAATAATAATAATAATTAGGTATTAGGTCTTACTGTTCATTTATCCTATATTATTTTAACCCAACTATTAACTCTTTGGTAATGGTTGTAATTCTGCTGCTAAACTGAATTTATTTTAGCTAAATAAAACATATTTATTATAACTTATTTATTAGTTAAAATGCGAAAGGGCATGCTCCGCTGGTTCGGTCATGTGGAAAGAATGACAGATAAAAGATTGAAAAAGCAGATATACAATGTGAATGTGGATGGATGTAGGTACCCGGGGTGACCAAGGCTGACATTTCACGATCAGATCAATCGGATATTATCCGAGGGATATCGATATATTATCGAGGGATATTATCCGAGGGATTATTATCGGATATTATCAGAGAATCTTGACACCAGTCAAGAGTCTCTGAAACCGGCGTGTTTGTATGAAAAGGGTAATGAATGTGAAGGAAGCAAGACAGGTTTGTCAGGATCGTGAGGTCTGGCATTCGATACTCTCTGCCTACCCCGTAAGGGACTTGGCGTGAAGATATGTATGTATGTATGTATTATGTAGCGTCCCGACCAAGTCAGGTTTTGAACAAAAACTGTATCGCCGAAGTAAAGCCGAAGCCAAAGCATAATTTAAATAGTACTATACAATATGTGTACTTTCTCATCCATGAAAAGCAACCCGGGGCAAACACTGTCTATTTTTTTCAAACCGTCAAAAACGTCAAACATAAACTTTTAGATCCATTCACTATTACATTGTTTATAGCTTACGATATATTAATACCGGTAAGCCGTAGTTCAACAGATAAGCCTGCATTGTTCAGGTTTTCAAAACTTTTTGACACGTCGAATTATGGCGTCCGACACTCATATTTCAACATGTGTAAAACGATAATGAAATTTTCAACTTGATTTATGCGAACTATGCGCGAATAAAAGAGAAAATACCCTCACATAGCAGATTCAATGAACGTTGAGAGATAAGTTGAATAAGGTAATGAAATTACTACTTTATTTCAGCATATATAAGAATGTTTCAAAACTATGGCGTAGATATTTATAAAAATGGAATTTCAAACCAGAATACGTCAGTTGCAAACACAGTTATAATAAATTAAGGAAACGTAGCTTACCGTTAACTGGGCTGGACCCTAATGGGTAAAATAGACCAATCACTTTTTTTTAGACCAACCAGTCAACAAAACTGCTTGCAGCAACTTACTCGGGTAAGGATCCACCGCTTTACTTATTCCTGCAGCCATAATGACTGTGATGTTCCAAATAGGAAGGTAGTGCAGTCGTTAGGTTTGCGCAATATGCCTAACATTCCGGCCACAGTACAGAAACGCATCTGTAACATCTATGGTGTCCATAGGTTGCTAATCAAACAATATGTAGACAATATTAATGTCATGAAAATAGTAAAGCGTGTTACAGACATATAGATAAGTTGCGGTTTTGTGACCTGGATTTGTCAAATTCTGTGTTAGTCTGTCCCACCCACCTTCAAACACCAGTCCAATAACTCAGTGGCTATTGCCACTGCTTGCGGCTAGGAATAGATACATATATACTACATATAAAACACATACAACAATAATTAAGCGTACTAAAAAACCGACTTCAATTATTATAATAGATACTATGTCACGATTTAAAAATTATTTTTTCGATGGATAGCAAATGAATGAGAGATGGTCTCATTTGAAGTTTATCAATATTCTCCTACTAGTAGTTCGAGCTATTTATATATCTTTATATTATATAATAATCAAATCCTATATAACAGAAAATGTTTTCATAATTTTATTTATATTTATGTCATATCGTTTGCGGTTTGGTCATTAATGTCATTTATTCAAAGATATATTTTTGTGCTAAAATAATAATCAGTCACAGCCAACCTCGTAAACTTATCTTAAAAGGCTTTTAAAATGGTTAAATTCAGTTTTATAGTCGTGTTCGAGATCCTAAATGGGTTTCGAAGACCGTCTTCGGAAATACCAATATCTAGAAAACACACGTGTGTCGTACCTCCATTAGGTAAATGTACTTCCAACGCTTAACTAATGTACTGTTACGGGTACATTTAACCCGATTTCGAGAACGAAAATTAATACTGTTTTTCGAATTCGTTCTGAGAAATGTTTTGTAATCGCCTTTACATCGTGTTTGTGATGAAAAGTATGAATCAGTAAATATTACTCACTAGCAGTTTCAGGCAGCTTCGCCTGCGTAACTTGGCTTCTACTTCACCGATTTTTAAGAAACATGTCACTCAGGGATAATGTAGCATTCTAAAAGTGGAACAATTTTTGAAATCGGTCCAGTAGTTTCGGAGCTTATTCATTTCAAACAAACCAACAAAAAAATCAAATATTTCCTCTTTATAATATTAGTATAGAAAAACTATTTGTTGAATTGCAATCAAATTTACATGGAAACAGGTCCGAATTATAAACTACTTTACGAAAAGAGAATCGTCAAATTCCATTCAAAAATATAAAGTAATCTCTTAAAAAACATAAAAAAACATAGACGATTTTGAAACCTGCTACTATCTAGATACTGAAAAATAATCAAGCATAGTGATACTGCAAATTTCGACTTTAAATATTTCGTCAGGTACATACATCGTAAATATTCCGTCACGATTTTGATCATTCTTTTTATGGTTGCTATATAGTTATACATCATTTTTGGTAATATATTAGTAGTTTTAAGTTATCCTCATCAACATAAATGAAAATCAATGATGCTATCGTCAAAGTATTTTCACGCCCATATCCCCGAATGGGTAGGCAGAGGCTCAACCAGGGTATCCATCCGAAGACACTAAGTCCCATAATGTGATAGGTGGCAAGCCCATCGTCAACCAGGCACATATCCAATCCCGAGCAACATTTTATTTATTATAAAATTGGAAATGCCACATTTTCTCTTTGTTACCCGTCCCGGGATTCGAACCGCTACTACGCTATTCGAACACTTGGACCGCTAGACCACAAAGGCGAACATAAAAAAAAAGTCGGATCCTGATAAAATTTGTGTGACCTGGGCATCATGTCCTGATGTGACGAATGTCATAACCTGTTTTTATAACAATACCATCAATCTCAGTTTGTTATTGGCCTAATAAACACGTGACAAACATACAAAAAATGTGTTTGTGTATAAGTGTAGGTACGACACGTAAAAAACTTCTTTATGGGATATAATATTATTTTTCGTGAATCATCACCGAAACAAATTTTACTTCAAATAAACCTTTTTAAATCATCAACTTTAGATATCTGTATTTCCAGGCCTGGGCGTTTATAAAAAAATGTTATGTTATATATGTATTAGTATTTCTATGTATTAGGCTTACGATTTGCTTACTTGGGGGATAGATTCAATTTGTGTATTTCGTGTAGAGATATTTATTTATTTATTTATAACGCGTGTTGTCTGCCTTTGCCCTCGCTGTGAACTAGTTTCAAGGCACAGCGGGCGGCGAAATAAATATCACGAAAAACGCAGTATGAAATTCAGCGATAACACACATTGATTTTTTGTGAAGCGTCAATAGAAGTCAATGAACGAATGTGAAATATGACGCTAAATATATCTCATACGACGATAAAGAACATTCACTCAAATAAAAAAATGCAGTCGAATTAAGTACCACTTCCTTTTTCGAGTCAGTAAAAATCGATTATTTTAATGTAACCTTTCCTTTCTCTTTCATTTTTCTATTTCCTCCACAAAAGGGCGATGTTTATCTCGTATTCGTTATACACCTTACGTAGATAGAGCAGACGCCGCTTATTTATCCCGAGTGACTTTATTTGGTATACTCGTAATTAATTATCTGGAGCAAATGAGTTTTGTAGGCTTATTTTGTTACACGTCATTTAACTGTAGTAAATACTTACTAGGCCTTGGAGCCTGTTCGTAGTCTACTTTTAACTCCAATCTTAACGGGCTGCCGGGAAATGCTTACTAACTTAAAGAAGTGAGGAAGTAGCTGATTTATATGCTTATGTTGCGGCTGTTAGTCCACGATACTAATACATAGAAATACTTGTTAAGATACCGGAATAAATGAAATAACCACCCAGACCCAGAAATGAATTATCGCACAAATTTTCGGGAAGCCGGATTCGGAAAATTTTCGGATTTAGGCGTGCACGCAAACTTCTCGAACAACGAGAATGCACCGTCATTTATTTTTTAGATGAAATTTATTTTTAAATTTGTACTCGGTGGGATTCCATTGTATACACAACAAAAGTTTTTACACATTACGTATTTAACTCTTTAGATTTAAACTAAAAAAAAATGATGTTTACATTACCATGTAAACTTCCACCGAAAATTGGTTTGAACAACATCTAGTAACCAGTTTCTTTAATACTTCATAAATATTAAACAGCAACGACTATATCATGTAAACTGCAAGATTTTTTATGTTATGTTACTTGCTGCTACAGAATCCTTCATGGGTAAATCCGACTTGCACTCCGCTTTTATTTTAGTTTAGTCTGTGTTCAACAGCCTGTACCGTATTTTTTCCAAGTCATAAGTTTTATCGTTTAGAAATTACAGACTCACTCATAATAAAAAAAAGTATCTTCACGTCCATATCCACGAAGAGGTAGGCAGAGTCACAACCAGGGCACCCATGACTAGCCGAAGTCACCAAGTCCTACAATGTGATAGGTGGAAAGCCTATCGCAAACTGGGCACATATCCAATCCCCAGCAACATTTCTTTTTATTAGAAAATTGGAAAAACCAAATTTTCTTTTTGTTGCCCTACCTGGGTTTCAAACCTGGGACCTCATGCAGTCAAGTCCAACACCTGAACGGCTAACCACAGAGGCGTACAAATAAAATATAATACACTGTGACCAAATAATTTTGAATGTGGAACATAGATAAACATTTGAACGTGCACCACTTACACTCGTAAATACCTCTTTAAAATGAAAAGATTTGTAAGGAATATCCAAAGGCTACAATACTCTACGAATATCCGTAGTTAGTTCCCTACAAAGTCGTTTAATTAAGTCAGTAATAAAGCTTTTAATATTCCCACTACAGAGTAATTATTTTTTTCATTGCCTAGCCCTTGTTATAGCAAATCTAGGTCAACGTAACTGAACCTTTCCACGATCGATAGTAACTTATTATTTACGACTTGCAGTATAATTTAATGTGACACTTTAATGCTATGAAGTAATGAGTTATTAACCGACTACAAAACGAGGAGGTTTTCGATTGAAATCTTTATTAAGCCAATACTCCGTCAAATATAAACATAAAATGATAAAATTTATATGGAAAATTTGATAAATTGGTAAATTTGAGTCTGTTAATTTTTTTTCTTTCTTCTTTTCCACCTGGTTAGTATATAGGACTCGGTTTCTTGCAGTTTTACTACAATTAATTTTGGTATTTTGACAAATATGTTTTTCTTAAAATGTCTACTATAGACTGGTTTTTTGTTTGATTAGCGTATTTATGAAACCTCATTGTTTATTTCTATTAAAGGTAGGGTACCTTACCTACAATTATATTGGATCGATTTTAATAAGATAGTTTTAAATTCAATTATAATTTAAATGCAAATTAATCTTATTTGAATAAACTTCAGCGATTGCGTTTTATTTCAAAGTGTTATTACAGCGATATTTGTTAATTATTTTCCCTTTACATCGAGGAATGAGATTCTTTAATCTCTACTGGTAAATATTAGAAAAAGTATGAAAATTATTTGCATTGGATGTAACATGTTGACGGTGATTTCTGATTGAAAGTATTTATTACTGCCTTAACATAAACAAGTTAGATATTTTGTGAAGTTAAAAAATTGTAAATACAATTTTTTACACCAATGAGTTGGAATTATACTTTGAATAACTTTTAAAGTATAACTACTTTACCTAACTACCTAGCAAAAAATCATATCAGACCTTTTTTGTAGATCGTCAAATTTTCTTCAACAATAAATTTTTGTTTTTTCCATTTACACGCATAAAAATCCAAAGAAAATAATAAAAATATTCATGTGTTATTTAAATGGAAAATCAAAAACTTAAACCGCCACCTCTTAATATTAGTATTAAGAGCTCAAAGTTTAGCAGATTTTTTCTTGTCATTTCGGAAGATATTTTCAGATGTAAAATGAAAAAAAAAATAAACATTTATATTGGTCCACTCTAATGTTTATAAATACTAAGTTAATGTTAAATTTTTCATCATTTTAAATGCGACTGAGTTTTTACATTCACTTAAGGGGCCATATACGTTAAAATACGTCAGCAATATAATGTTTTTTTCATACAAAGCAATCATGGATCTTGCTGACAAAAATACACAAGATTAACATGAATATGTTTTACTAGACTAGTGTTTTCAAAACAAGATTCATTTCACTTTGCTTGATAGAAAAAAATCAAAAAGATAACCCTTTTTTGAAAGCAAAACGCAAATGTCTACTTCAAATATGAAAATATCGACACCAGATTTAACGTAAACATAGATAAGTACTATACCTAAAAGATAAGTGTTTCAGTTTTTATACATTTTTCAAATTACTTTTATAGTGTCAAAAATAGTGATTTGTCGCTTAAGACGTTTACTTTAGAGCGCCATTGTTCATAGTGATCATGGAACGGGGGAGCGCGGTGATTGGCTCTTCTGGCTGACTGAGTATGGGGCCTTAAAGTATTTCTTTTTTTTGGCTAATATGTTGCTAACCGCGAGGTTTTTACAACTTCACCGGGCTATTTTGGGCCAAGCAGAGTTTTCAGCCCGAGACGTCATTATTTCAATAGATTGGACTGTTCCTTACAACGCCAGCAACAAGAGCTGTCTCCCGGGAGAACGTACCTCGACTTGGTTCTGTGTTCTGGTTACTGGGTGGACTTGATGGAGGAGTAGTGGCGGCTCGTCGGCGGCGCAAGAGAGATCTTCGTCGCCGAGACCGGCGGCGACGGTGTAGAGTGATGTTTTGTGAATTTGTGTTCGGTTTGGGAACGAGTCTTGCATTAACCGCGGTTATTGAGTCCGGAGGATCCGATAACACGTGTCGGGGTCTTTCATGTTTGTTGGAAACGTTCGCGGCCGGTGTGTAGTCACACGCGGGTGCTAACACCGGGTTCGGTTGGGCATCTGTTATTTCTAAGTAACGTTCCGATAGTTCTTTGAAATACTGCACTATTATGGGTAAATCTAGGTCGCAATGTAGAGGACCTACGTTGTGAACGTACCACGGACTAACGGTGGCAGTACGCATGAACCTATTCTGAACTACTTGTAACTTTTTAAGATGGCACGGGAAGGTATGTCTGAAGGCTACACTTGCGCAGCCTGATATAGGCCTAACACATGTTATATAAAGTGTCAATCTGTACACGATATGACATTTTACTGTTTTTATTAATTACTAGCTGTCCCGGCAAACTTCGTTCCACCCGCTCCGTTTGTATGGGAAAATTTTAAATGTTGGTTTTCCTAGTTTCCTCGCAGTTTTTCCTTATTTCTCACCTTTTAAACCTTCCCTGGACTTCTACAAATAATTCAAAACCAAAAGTAGCCAAATCGGTTCAGCCGTTCTCGAGTTTTAGCGAGACTAACGAACAGCAATTGATTTTTATATATAAAGATATAATAGAGACGCCTAAATATGACCTAAGCCTTGTTTGTGACACGCGAAATATGCATTTCAAACGACATATTTTTGTCTTGTATTTTGTTGAATTTTCCCAGAGGATTGCTCTGCCGACCATTTTGATGGTACTCAGGTTACGACTGAGTCTCATCCGTTAGCTGGGTGTGATGGGTGTGATTAAAGTACACCGCTGCACTTTTATCGAGGTCTACTTCTCTACGCCACTTCCTGAATCAGTAGCCCAAGAGAGTGGCCGCGTTACGGAGAAGGTAGCCTATTTATATACTGCGACGACGGATTGCATATAGGGCCGTGTCGTCCGTGAAGAGCTATGTGGACACATAGCGGTCGGGGTAAGTCGTTCGTTTACAGGGCGTATAATAAAGGTGAGAGTACTGAGCCCTGCAGCTCTCCCGCCTCTAGAGGCCTACTACTAGAGACAGTCTCTTCTATACGAAATCTGCATTTACGATTCGACAAGTAGTCTCGTATGATGAATACTAGTCTGTCTGGCATGCCCATTTTGTAGAGCCTATAGATTAGGCCATTGTATCAGACCTTATCGAACGCCTTGGTCACCTCGAAGAATATCGCTCTCGTATGTATGGGGAGTCGTCTATTCAGGCCAACTAGTATGTGCTCCGTGAGGCGGTGCACTTGATTTGTACATGAATGGGCTGCCTGAAACTCAAATAGTTCATCCATTTACAATTTTTTCTCGGCTACGACCGTCTAAAGGCGGGCGAGGATAAGACGCTCGTATATTTTGCCGAGTGAACTAAGAAGACTGATCGGGCGGTAACTACTCGCGACGTTCCGGGGTTTACCCGGTTTATGGATTGCTATGACGGTGGCTTCTTTCCACTCGTCAGGAAAGGCACTGCCTGCTAGTATTACATTGAAGATGTTTACTAAAAGGTATATGAGTGCGGGAAAAGTATTTAATTGTTCTATTTGAGATATCAGGCTCCGGTATCTTTTTGTTGTGAAGATCTTTAATTAGATCTTTCACTTCGTCGTGGTCGGTGGGAGGTCATGTATTTATAATAAATTTATATTATAATAAATTGTATCCCGACACTGAAGCTTTAATAGCACCAATTTTTAGATCTGTCTCTTCATGTAAGTTTCGTAAAAAGGGGTATAACCTTTTAACGTGAAAATATTATGTAAATCCTTATTCGTAGTGTAAATCTCTTAATCGGCGATACCTCATTGGAAGCACAACTTGCGACGGTCGCCTGAAGATTTGTCATGTATTAATAAGCTTTGATTACAAAGGTTTAACATAGTCCCTTACAATGTTACATGTGGATTATAGGGGCTTAACGCCGTGCGTGTCTGTGAAAAGCGTCAGTATTTTAAGTCAAAGTTGAAATGGTATTAATCTTGTAAAATAATAATAAATATCCCTGGACAAGTTTATACAAATTGAATCTAACCCCAAAGTAAGCAAATTATATGCTTGTGTTATGGGTGTTATTCAACGATACTAATACATAAAATTGCTTAAATAGATACCAGAATAAATTTAATTAATAAACAACTAGACCTGGAAATGCAGGTATCTAAATGTTCATCACACAAGTGCCTGCCCCCGTCAGGAATCAAACCTGAGCGTCGCGGTTAGTCGGTGTAGTTAGGCGACCAACGAGGCGGTCTTTTTAAATCTAGCTTTCTTTTAAATATAATATGATATTAATAAGGTAAATGTAAGGTTTGCTTGCATGAATTTGGGTTAAAAAACTTTGAGTTAGCTTCTAACTAGGGTTAAGACTTTCATTTTTCCGTTTAACCACGTCTAAACGTTTCCTGATTCACATTTAAGAATGAGTTGAACTGTCAAAAATGTAGTGATTTAACCGTAGTTAGAATCTAACTCAGAGTTAAATACTTAACCCAGGAACGTGCAAGTGCCCTTATTAAATATTTAAATTTAATCCAAACACGTGGAAACAGCTTTGCTGTTGTAAAAACGGCGTTAATAGTGTTTTCTTTATAATAAACAGGACTGATAAAACATTAAATACATCTTAATAAATAAATATAATTTAAAAAATCTTTTTACGTATAATTGCAAATAAACATTTGTATACAATGACATTGTAAATAAAAATAATCTTCATTTATGTTTTTTCTCCACCTAGATCAGCTATAAGATATCTCTAGTCTGAGATAAGCTCGCCTTATGTACTGTAACTTATGGATATGTTGTTTGTATTTTCTAGTTCTTGTTATGTATAATGAAGTGTCATGTAAATAATTAGTATAATCTTTGTAGTCCATAAAAATACACAAATTGTGTCCTATTTTCAATCATTATATTAAAGTTAATTCTATCGCGTCTGTGGTATAGCCGTCCGGCGTCGGACTTGACTTCTTGGGGGTTTGATCCCTTGGTCGGAGAGCAAAATAACTACAATCTAGTATGTAATATACACCCCCTATCCCCGGGGGGTAGGTAGAGGCACTACTAGGGTACCCTCGGCTAACCGAAGACACTAAGTCCTATAAGGTAATAGGCTCCCGGGCAAAGTCATTTCATTAGAAAATTGAAAATATATATTTTCTATTTTTTTCATAAACACAATCTGACAAAATAAATATTACTCGGGATTGGATATGTGCCAGATTAGTGATAGGTTTGCCACTTATCATATTGTGGGCTCAGCGTCTTTGGCTAGTCGTTGGTGCGTTTCCAGGCAGCTCGTGAAAGGCGAGCATAGGCTCACCGTCACTAACACCGTAATACCTGACTAGGCGGCACAGTAGCAGCGACTCACCCGGATTGGTACCACCGCCTTACATATTCCTGCCGCGATAACATCATGACGTGTTCCAGTTCGGAGGGTAAGGTAGCCGTTAAACTTACCTTTGCTCCAGGCCTAACATCTCGGCCTCAGGTTGACAACGCACCATTACTACTTTTGGTGTCTCTAAGCGGCGTAAATTTCTTAACATCAGGAAATCCGTCTGTTTGTTTGCCTTCCAATATCATAAAAAAATGTTTTTAATGCGAATGTGAGTGGTTGTTGGTAAGTAAGAAAGTAAGTATCTTCACGCCCATCCGCCTCAAACATCATCTTCAAAAAAGTAGGCAGAGGCACAACTAAGGCACCCAAGACTAGCCGAAGACACTAAGTCCCACATGTGATAGTTGGCAAAGCTATCGCCTTCCGGGCACACTTCCCAAGAAACATTTTTTAGAACCACATTTTCGTTTTGATATCCGACCCGTGAATGTTACTTGGCAAGACTTAATAAAAAATATATACTTAACACATAGCGTTTAGTAGGTTTATAACAATATGTGTAAAAACTTGCCAAGTTAAAAGTGGGTCAAAGTTACACAGTATTCGTTATTTTCGAAAGTGACTCTCACTTGGCCGTTTTCAGAATTTTACTTTAATTTGACTATTTGTATTTCGTAACGAATTTGAGGTTGGTACGACCATTGGAAGATAGATCCATTTAGTTTGTTTTAGTTCCTTAGGGGTATAAATTTACAGCTTCATTGTTTTTGAAACTGACTCACACTTGGCCATTTTCAGATTTTTGCCTTTACCTTGACCTAAATACCTACCTCCATGCCAAATTTCAAGTCAATACGACCATTGGAAGTGATCTAGGTTTTTGATGAGTGAGTCGGTCAGTCAGTCATAGTAAAAATAGCGATTTTGTGACGTCAATATCTCAAGAACTACAATAGGTACATTAATGAAATTTTGTATTTTAGATAAGTAAGGAGGTCTCAACAGATACTAGAAATTACAAATGCGTAGATAAAATAGATTTTGAGTTAAAGGGGGGTCGAAATTGGCCCGAAATTGTTCGTGTAATATAACCCACTACCGGTGTATCGCTTTTGTTTTGCTCGAACTTGGCGGACACACTGCCGTGTGTTTAGATTATTCTATTTGAGATACCGTCAGGCCCCGGGGCCATTTTGTTGTGAAAATCTTTAATTAGATCTTTCACTTCGTCGTGGTCGGTGGGAGGTCATGTATTTATAATAAATTACCTTATACTAACTCTCTGTATCCCGACACTGAAGGTTTAATAGCACCAATTTTTAGATCTGTCTCTTCATGTAAGTTTCGTAAAAAGGGGTATAACCTTTTAACGTGAAAATATTATGTAAATCCTTATTCGTAGTGTAAATCTCTTAATCGGCGATACCTCATTGGAAGCACAACTTGCGACGGTCGCCTGAAGATTTGTCATGTATTAATAAGCTTTGATTACAAAGGTTTAACATAGTCCCTTAAAATGTTACATGTGGATTATAGAGGCTTAACGCCGCGCGTGTCTATGTAAAAGCGTCAGTATTTTAAGTCAAAGTTGAAATTGTATTAATCTTGTAAAATAATAATAAATATCCCTGGACAAGTTACACAAATTGAATCTAACCCCAAAGTAAGCAAATTATATGCTTGTGTTGTGGGTGTTAGTCAACGATACTAATACATAAAATTGCTTAAATAGATACCAGAATAAATTTAATAAACACCCAGACCTGGAAATGCAGACATATAAATGTTCATCACACAAATGCCTGCCCCCGTCGGGAATCGAACCTGAGCCTCGCGATTAGTAGGTGCAGTTAGGCGTGTACGCCTTTCTCTCTTTTTAAATATACTGTATATAATATGATATTAAAAGGTAAACGTAATGATTGCTTGCATGATTTTGGGTTAAAAAAACTTTTAGTTAGCTTCTAACTAGGGTTGAGTGACTTTCATTTGTCCGTTTAACCACGTCTAAACGTTTTCTGGTTCAAATTTAAGAATAAGTTAAACTGTCAAAAATATAGTTTTATATCACTATTCTAAATACAGTTTTATATCAAGTGAACCTTATAAAATTATTAAAATTTAACCCAAATACGTGGAAAAGCATTGCTATTGTAAAAACAGCTGTGATAGCGTTGCCTTTCTAATAAACAGGATTGATAAAATATGAAATCTTTTTACGTATAATTGCAAATAAACATTTGTATACAATGACATTGTAAATAAAAATAATCTTCATTTATGTTTTTTCTCCACCTAGATCAGCAATAAGATATCTCTAGTCTGAGATAAGCTCGGCTTATGTACTGTAACTTATGGATATGTTGTTTGTATTTTCTAGTTCTTGTTGTTTTGTATGTATAATGCAGTGTCATGTAAATAATTAGTATAATCTTTGTAGACCATAAAAATACACAAGTTGTGTCCTATTTTCAATTATTATGGTAAAGCTAATGTCTGTCGCCTCTGTGGTCTAGCCGTCTGGCGTCGGAATTGACTTCTTGAGGGTTCGATCGCCTGGTCAGATAACAAAAAAAACTACAATCAAATCAACAAACAAATCCCGGGCAACGTTAAATAATAATTTTATTAGAAAATTTAAAATATAGATTTCAAATTTTTTTCCACAGGTACAATCTAACAAAAATAACATTGCTCGGGATTGGATATATGCCCGGTTAGTGATAGGCTTACCACCAATCACATTGTGAGCTTAATGTCTTCGGCTAGTCGTGAGTGTAATTTATGTAATTTCACGATTCAAATAAGTGATAGATTAACAAAACAGATACGAATACAATGCGAATGTGAGAGGTTGTTGGTAAGTAAGTATCTTCACACCCATATCCCCAATAAGGTAGGCAGAGGCACAACTAGGAAACCCATGATTAGCAGAAGGCATTAAGTTCCACATGTGATCGGTGGCAAACCTATCGCCCACCGAACACACCTCCTATCCCGAGCAACATTTTTTGCTTAGAAAATTGGAAAAACCACATTACCTTTTTGTTGCCCGACCCGGGAATCGAACTTGGGACCTCATGAAATCAAGTCCAACACCTGTACCGCTAGACCACAGAGGCGATTGTTATGTGGGTGTGTGTGTTTTGTCAGTGGTTGTTGGTACATTGAAAACTCGCTTAGTTGTTATGCTGGTAGTTTTAAGAGTCTCCGAAACCGGTATGTTTGTATAAATAGAGTAATGAATTTTTAGGTCTAGCTAAGAAAGACTGCTGGACTCGTGACACTTGGCATACTTCCCCCACCGCAAGGACTTGGTGTGAAGATATGTATGTGAAAACAGTATAAGTAGTTTGTCTCTATGTTTTATACATTGAACTAAGTGTAGAAAGTTCTAGAGTAATAATTTACATTCCCGTACGTCCAGATATCAATTTCGCAGAAAGGCTTTTATCGGAATTGAAATATTACGGCACTTAGATTCAGCAAATACCAAAGGAAATTGAAGTAGTATAAGTTAGGGTAGTAAGCGTATCTAGAATAGTATATTTCTAAATGTTTAGTTTCGTATTGTTTAGGATCAGTACTTGATCTTATTAAATCTAATCATTTTTGGCGCTTGATGTAGTCTAATTTCCGAAGTTAGGTCGACCTACATCGAGCTGATAAAAGGATGAAATCGGTTTTGTAGTAAATTCAGTATATCAGAAAATATATAAATAATGGGTTGCCTAAAAAAATCCTGGACCATTTTTTTAATTTTTTGTTCGTTATTTGGTGCAATATTAAGATTTTATTCCGACTTAAAGTAGCTATAATTGCAGAAGTTGGGTTGCCTGTTATTAATCTGGATTGCCAGATATATACAAATGTCGATGCTAGTTACTTTCACGGGATCGGATAATGGAAAAAAATGTTATCATAATATGTGCAGTTTTAGAAAGAAAGAAAGAAAGAAGAAAGAAAATTATTTATTTGCGGAAATATGTGTGTAAATGAGATGTTACAAAAATATTTAAGTATATCAACATATTCTACCATTTTTGGTGTGCAGATATTTAACATTTATAAAAAAATATTATGTAAGGTACATATGCTTTAACTTCTTAGCCAATTATTTATATTTATAACTAGATTAATTAATTATTAATAAACATTTAATAACTATAATTGAATTTAACCCTGTCTACCGTAAACTACCACCGTTCCCGTATTAACCGTATTAATAACCGTATTGTTATTATAATTTATATTGATATATAGGGTTGCCTAAAAAAATTGGAAACATGAACAATTTTTTTTAATAATTAAAACTATTCAGTCCAGGATTTGTTTAGGCAACCCACTTTTAATATGATCGCTAATATACTTGTTTGACTATATTGATATATAGGGTTGCCTAAAAAAATTGGAAACATGAACAAAATTTTTTAATAATTAAAAATGTTCAGTCCAGGATTTGTTTAGGCAACCCACTTTTAATATGATCGCTAATATACTTGTTTGACTATATTGATATATAGGGTTGCCTAAAAAAATTGGAAACATGAACAAAATTTTTTTAATAATTAAAAATGTTCAGTCCACGATTTGTTTAGGCAACCCACTTTTAATATGATCGCTAATATACTTGTTTGACTATATTGATATATAGGGTTGCCTAAAAAAAATTGGAAACATGAACAAAATTTTTTTAATAATTAAAAATGTTCAGTCCAGGATTTGTTTAGGCAACCCACTTTTAATATGATCGCTAATATACTTGTTTGACTATAAAATATGTTTCATTCAATTATCAGCTCGGTGTAAGTCGATGTAGGTTTGGATCTTCTACTAACAGAATATCAATCATAATATGATTGTTAATATTGTTACTTGCAAGAGCCGAGCATATGTTAAAATAAAGTAATAATAATAATATCACAGAACAAGTTACACCAATCGAATGTAATCCCAAATTAAGAAAATTATATGCCTGTGTTATGGGTGTTAATCAAAGTTACTATTACATGGAAATACTTAGATAGATACCAGAAAAAAACTAAGACAAATATACAGAAATACTTAAATTGACACCAGAATAAATTTAATAAACATCCAGACCCGGAAACGCAGACATCTAAAAGTTTATCACACAAATACCTGCCCCCGTTGGGAATTAAACCCAAGCCTCGTGGTTGGTCGGTGTAATTAGGCGTATACGCTAGCCACTCGACCAAAGAGAGTGACGTCATATGGGGTCAGCACTAGTAAGTCTACTGGTGGTAGAATACTGTGAAGTAATTTGGAATTAGGGTCTACCTCCTTACTTATTCCTACCGTCAATAACCCTTTAGATCTGTTTTTTATGAAATAACGATGCCCGGGATTGGATTTGTGTCCGGGTGGCGATAGGCTAGTCATCTATCACACCGTGGGATTTAGTGTCCTCAGCTAATCGTGAGTGCCTCTGCCTGCTTTGAGGATACAAGCTTGAAAATATTTTAAACTGTATAACTGAGAAGTTTCATTGAAATCTATTCAGTAGTTTTTACAAGTAAGAGTAACGAACATTCATCCTCACAAACTGCAACATTTATTAGTAGGATAAAACGAGTAGGATAGGACAAATGGGATATAAATTCGTTAGTTAAACATATTATATGTGCAGTGGGCACTTCATTATTCAACTACTAAGCCCCGTCACTCACAAATGAGGATTTTGATTTATCACTCTACACCAGAAGCACTATTTCAAAGATATATGACAGCTAATTAAATTATAAATACTAGCTTTTACGCGGATATACATTTACGTAGATTACATATATTGGACTCCCATATTTTTTATCTAAGTCTCCGTCATTCTGAAATAATTTTCTAAGATTCCCACCAAGTCTGGATCTGATGATAGATTTTTTTTTATTTTGATTTATATTATTTATGCAATTAAAAAAAATTAATTCAGTTTTCGTAGTTTCACTGCGCTTATTTTTTTTATATTTCTTTTATTAGAAAACGTTTCTGCATTAGAGCGAAGAATTAAATAAAAAACTTTTGATTTTATTATAAACTCACAATAACATACAATTTTTTGTGTTATTAAATTATCACTAGCCGACCCGACGAACTTTGCTGCGCCTAATAGCTAATAACTAGCTTGTAAACTTCCTGCATATTCCGGGCTCAAGTTATAAAAGTTAGTCGGACCATTTATACTGAGAGTTTTATGTCAGTTATTTCTGAACTGCAAAACTTATTGCTTGGAAAAAACTACAGGACTTTCAAAAGTATATTCTGTCAAACAAATAAACAAACTACGCGTTTATGAATTATATCCGTTTTTGTTTTCCTTTGTTTTCTCTCCCTTGGGAGTCCCTTATGTAAACAAGATAAGGGGTACCTAGTCTAGATTCTCCTCGGAACATAGAGAAATTTCATCTTTATTGTTTCAGTAAATACGATCTAAAGATTGGAAACAAACAGACAGGAATTCATTATGAAAATGCTCTAACTGTATTCTACTTTCCTATTTTTAATCAAGTTTACCTGTTTGAAGTAAAAACTTCTTGAGAGGCGTTGCGCACTTTTTTTGAAATGGGTGAAAATAAAAACTCGCGTCAGGACACGTAACCTGATCCAAAATTCGTAAGACGGATGTAGAGCAAACTGCCGGCGCAGTGTAGGAGAGGAAGTATCCCCCTCTTTTTCTAGAGCGCGGCGAAAATGTATCTATACGACTGTTACGTTTAGACGGCGCAGGGCACTTGTGCGAATGTTCGTGTTGTCATGTTTGTGTACGATAGCGCAATAAGATATTAAACGCTAGTACTTTCATACTGATAATTAAAGCAATTCGTTCGAAATTACTCCCTGACCATTCCAAAATATTAAAAAATGCACAACATTAATATTCAAGTTTTCACTTCTGCCGGCACACCTGGAGTGTAGCCCGTCGTTTTTTTGTAAGGTAACGACTGCTAATGAAAGTCATTAAAGTTATACCCATAAGATGTTACCGAACTTACATCAAAATGAATGTTTGAACTTAATGAGTGAAATAAAAGTTGCGATTAAAACTTTATTCTATAGAATAGATTATCCACCTATTATGGAATATAGTTTTTCGAATTTATTTTCAAAAGAGCACCCTTTTTATCATTTTTAGAGTTGGCTTCTTGCAAGTTATCAAATGACCTAAATAAGTAAAATAAAATCCAAATATTTTTAATAGCCCTTAAATTCACGCTGCCTAGAGACACCTAAGGTGTAATAGTGCGTTGCCAAACTGAAGCAGGAATGTTAGGCCTTGAGCACAAGCAAGTTTACCGGCTGCCTCATCCTGTACTGAACCGGAACACGTCAATGGCAATCATTGGACGTTTAGGTGACAGGAATAAGTAAGTAAGGTAAGGAGCCCGCCTTTGCAGAATAGACCAATCTGCCTTCCTACCAGGCAGCTCGTAAAAGGCGAGCATAGGCTTACCGTCACTAGTACCGTGACATCCAACTAGGTGGTAGAGTTTCGCAGCGACTCATCCGGGTTACCACCGCATTACTTACTTTTGCTAAAGGCCTAACATTCCGCCCTCTGGTTGGCAGCGCACCATTACCAACTTTTGTTTCTCTAGGCGGCGTGAATTACTATCAGGAAATCCGTCTGCTTGTTTGCCTTCAAACATCATTAAATAAACAAATAAATTACTTTATAATAAATGTTAATATTGTTAATATTTTAGTACAGTTCGATTCAGAGACTACATTACAGCAAATCAATTAGAAGCATTTGTTTCGGATAAACCATTAAAGCCTCCAGTAATACAGAAATAGAACTTGTTTGTGTTGCCAGTAACAAATTTGCGATTTCAAGTAAATTTTGTTCTCATTGGGGAATAAGTTATATAACCTCGTGCTAGTGTAGTACTGAATATGGTAACATATTCAGGAGTCAAAATCAAACACATTTATTTAGTGGTTGTTTGACTGGCTATAAGTTACAATATTGTTGCATTTAAATGGATATTATTCATTTATAAAGTATCTTCACGCCCATATCCCCGAAGGAGTAGGCAGAGGCACAACCAGGGTACCCACGACTAGCCGAAGACACTAAGTCAACCGGGCACATATCTTAACTCGAGTAATATTTTTTTTATTACAAAATTGAAAAAAACATATCGCCTCTGTGGTTTAGCAGTTCGGGTGGTGGACTTGACTGCATGAGGTCTCGGATTCGAATCCTGGGTCGGCCAACAAAAAGAAAATTGAATTTTTCCAATTTTCTAATAAAAAAATGTTGGTCGGGATTGGAAATGTGCCCGGTTGGCGATAGGCTTGTCACCTATCACATTATAGGACTTTGTGTCTTCGGCTAGTCGTGGGTGCCCTGGTTGTACCTTTGCCTACCTTTTCGGGGATATGGGCGTGAAGATACTTTTTTTTTTTGAAAAAACCAAATCGAATCGAACCCGGGATCTCATGCAGTCAAGTCCAATACCTGAACCGTTAGACCACAGAGGATTTATTTCATTAATTATGGGATTAGGTGAAGACAAATTTTTAGTTTTTGCCAATTATTTTCAAGAATCTCCTTATTATCATTTCGGTATTTTGAATAACTAGTATTTTTAATAAAATAAAAAAATATACTAGTTTTTGCTATTTTTGTATTTTTTTATGTAATAAGTCAGCGTACAAGAGAAGGGATCTTCTGATCGTAAGAGACAACCGTCTCTTATAGACACCATAGATGCTACAGGTGCGTCGCTGTCCTGCGGCGAGGAGGTGAGCCTATATTGCAATTATACCGTAACCCTACCTTCCGGACCGGCACATAATAGACAGACATTGGGTTGGTATATGTAAGGCGGGTTGCCCTACTCGGTAAAGATGCTTCACACCACTCTACAAATGGTCCAGTTAGTACTAACCTATTGCGAGTTGTCTGGCGGAAAAGCAGATGGCCTATTCTACTCAGTGGACTCAGACAACACAAGTATACATGAAATGTACATATACTTTATTTATTTTTCGGTTCGGATGTTTTTATTATTTTACTCTTTTCAGATAAACAATGCGAGTGTGGATGGATGTTGTAGGTACCCGGGGAGACCAAGGCTGACATTTCACGATCAGATCAATCGGATATTATCCGAGGGTGGTGTCAAGAGTCTCCGAAACCGGCGTGTTTGTATGAAAAGGGTAATGAATATGAAGGAAGCAAGACAGGTTTGTCAGGATCGTGAGGTCTGGCACTCAACACTCTCTGCCTAACCTTAAGGGACTTGGCGTGAATATATGATGTTGATGATGACTCTTTTCTAACTAGCTCCCAGTTTAAATATTTATAGCTAATTCGAGAAAACATGGAATTAGTATCCCGCTCTTAAGTTCGCTTGTAACTGACCGTCTGTATCTGACCACTTCATTGGTCGAGCGGCTAGCGTACACGTCTAACTACACCAACTGCAAGGCTTGTGTTCGAATTCTGACGGGGCAGGCATTTGTGTGATGAACATTTAAATGTCTGCATTACCGGGCCTGGGTGTTTATTAAATTTATTCTAGTTTATATTTAAGTATTTCTCTGTATTAGATGACGTTGACTAACACCCATAACACAAGCATATAATTTGCTTACTTTGGGGTTAGATTCAGTGAATGAATGAATTAATGAATACACTTTATTTAGCACCAAAATTTACAAAATAATACATAAGTCAATTTGTGTAACTTGTCTAAAGATATTTATTTATTGTTACTATTTATCTAATGCTGAAGATTGTTCGTATGAATATACGGAAGATCTCGGCGTCCTAAATATATTACAGCTCGCAGTTCGTGAAGCGTGCTGCCAACCTATTAAATGAGATAGAGTTTCTTTATAGAACAGGAGAAAATCTGTAAACTTAAAGATAAAAAAGGCATAATTAAAAGATAAAACATATAATATGTCAGTGGCAATGCGAACCGCGAAGTAAATTTAGGAAATCCGAAATACAGCTCTTCCGGGTATTCATACTTACTGCCTTCAGCAATACAAACTCGCAGGGATATTAAATACGTAGGTAATATCAACTTCACACACACCGGGAATAAGCCGTAATATGTATTTAACGTGGTTTTAAACTTCTAGGAACTTTGCTAATTAGCTAATTTCAAACATGGGATGTTAGTTCCCAAGAGATGCTAGCATAATGTAAATATTTTTTTAGACTATTCAATTAACGTTTTATCCGTGTGTTTTGTCTAATGTATTTTTTTTTCAACGGCCGGGAAAAAGGGGAAATTTTAAAAAGTCTTCTTTTGCGTTAGTTGATAATCTCCAGTTCAAGTTTTTTATTTATACAAGCTGTTATAAGTTTGACATATTGACGCATTTCTGAGTTTAAATGTGTGCGCGTGCGTGTGCGCGTATATGTATGGGTGTGTCTGTGGCAGCATAATTTCTAAACGAATAGACTGATTTCGATACAATTTTTTGTTTCAAAACTGATGTAATCGAGGAAGTGATTAGCTACATAACAAATAGATTTCACTTATTTACTGTTCATAAGACATAAACTTACAAAAGTTTAAACATCAAATAAATCTGCTAAGCCTTCGAAATAGAAAAGAAAAGGTCTCTTTATTTAACACTAATTGTTCCGGCGAACTTCATTCTGACAGTTCTATTTGTATGGCAAAACTAACATGTTTTTTATTTTCGTTTACCCGCTGTTGAACGGTATAAGATGTACCATATGTCCTTCTCCTGGTTTTAAGCTACCTCCCCATCAATATTCAGCCTCACCGGTTCAGCCAATCTCGAGTTATAAGTGTTGTAACAAACCCGTCTTTGTTATACATAACAAAGACAGATAATACTTGCTGTTCCGGCGAATTTCGTTCCGCCCGTTCCGTTTGTATGGGAAAAATTAAAAAGTTGTTTTTCCCAGTTTCTTCACAATTTAACAGAATAAAAAGTATCCTATGTCCTTCTCCCGGTTCTAAGCTACCTCCCCACCAATTTTCAGCATAATTGGTTCAGCCGTTCTTGAGTTATAAATAGTGTAACTAACATGACTTTCTTTTATATATATAGATGAAAAGCATAGCAGTCGAATTTATAACCACCGCTCTTTGTCTAAATCAGCTGAAAATTGCAAGTTTGTGTTAAAAGTTTTAATTTCTTTACTAACGGACTATTACCAATCGGCTTGATTCCTTGTCGTTGCATAATGTTAGGTCACTCAGTGTTCTCTACTGCATCTATCATGGGGAATGCTCTGAGGAGTTGTTTGGTTTAATTCCAGCCGTTGATTGCCACCTTCGGACATCGTGATAGGGCTTAAAGTATCATGCCCATCATCTTGATGCATGGCGATCTGCAACTGTGCGTTTCCGAAGACATTTCGTACCTCGCACAACACATTTGTGAAATCAGTTACCGAGGGCGGTATTTCCAAACGATTATGACTTAGGAACCTTCAAGAAAAGAGCGTACTCATCCCTTAAATGTCGGCCACGCATCTGTGATACTTCTGGTGTTGCGGATATCCGTGGGCGGAGGTGATCACTTTCCATCTGGTGACCTACTTGTTCGTTTGTCCCGTCTCGTATAAAAAAGACGGGTTGCACTCCGAGAGTGCCGACAGTGAAAACTTGAATATTAACGTTGTGCAGTTTTGATATTTCGGAATGGTCAGGGAATAGTTTTGCACGAATTGCTTTAATTATCAGTATGAAAGTACTATCATTTATGCACAAATATTACTTTCATATCAATAACCTGCGTTTGGCTTGACAAAAACTCGCTAAAGTAAGACCACGTGAGCCGTCACGTAGGAGCGTTCTCATGTTATCGAGCGTTGTCGTACAACGAACATCGCTCGTCTACACATAAAGATTATTGTCAAGATGGAACAAATAGAGCAATGTCTGTTGATATTATATCTGCTACCTGTGAGAATATAATGGTAGGTATATTGCGGCGTATTACCTATCCATTGCGCATCCTACACTCTTCAGAAATATCTAAACAATTCAAAAACAGCAATGGATCTACCTTTTATTTTAGATCTCGCGCCGTCTTATTCGCGCATGCGCGGTGTGCCGTCTTACTAACTGACGATCTGACGCGAGTTAAGAAGTTTTTACTCATTCCAAAAAAGTGCGCTACGCCGCTAAAGAAGTTTTGACTTCAAAAAAAAGCGGTACGCAGCCTGAATATACGTAAACTAGGTACAAAGTGAAATCCCTTTGGTATAAGACTATAATCACGCTGAATACATTTTACCATATTGTATAAAGTTTCTGATATTTAATATCCCGCTTCGTGAGTTCTCTTGTAATTGTATTGTTGGAGACAGATCGTATAATATACGGAAGAACTATATCTCGGATATCCTAAATTAATTTCGCAGTTCTCGAAACGTGCTGCTGTCGTATTAAATGAAGAAAATAAATAGTTTAATGTTTAATGTTTAATAAGTTATTTCTCTACTTCATTTAATTTTGGAAATTAAATAAATAGGAATTTTTAAGCCCATATTCTCGAATAGGTAGGTAGAGGCACAAACAGAACACCCTTGACGAAGACACTAAGTACCATAATGTGATAGGTGGCAAGCCTATCGCCAACCGGGCACACGTCCAATCCCGGAAAACGTATTTTTTCATTTAGAAATTGAAAGTACAGGTTTTGTTATTAATGCCCGACCCAAGGGTCAAACCCGAGAGCTCAAGAAGTCAAGTCCAACGCCGGACCGCTAGATCATAGAGTCGAGGAAACGAAATGCATTTTATAAAATATTGATAAATAATTCATATTTTTGTGAAATTTTCATATTTGGAAAAGTCTTATTATTTAATTTTTTTTATGGATCCATAGCCAAACAGGCATGTAATCCCTTAGACATTGGACATGTCCGTCTGTGTTTTTTATTTGATGAAATAACAAACATGCGGCTTTTCTGATGGTAAGAAAAAACTGTGGCCTAGTCACCATAGATGTTATGGGTGTGCTATCTTATGGGAAAGTTGTTAGGCATAATGTATAACTACCGGCTACCCTACCCTCAAGACCGGACTGCAATGACAAAAACTGTTGTTATGGCGGCAGGAATAGATAAGGAGATGGATTCTTCACCAACAAAGTTATTGCACAGCACTCGTGGTCGGTAATACACCTCTTACGAACTGCCAGACAAGAAAGCGTTGCTAAGATATAAAAAAATAATAAAGTCTGGTGCTATTTATGTATAAAAGTAACATGTCGTAAAATGTATATTTCTCGAATATTCTGTAAACTTGTTACTCTTGATGTCACACGTCGCTCTGACAATTTATGAAAACGCTGTCACCAACCCGGCGAACGGAAAATAGATGAAACATATACAGTATGATTATTAATGTTCGATCTGTGAAGGCTAGGTATTAATACAGATACGATTTTATTCGAATATATATTTTAGTCCCAAAATAACTACATTAAATTTATAATGTAGTAAGTTTCGGATTCATTGTAAATAAAATAAATTAATTACAAAAAAATATCCTAAAGAACGCAAATTTTATCTTAACGCCCATATCCCCGAAGAGGTAGGCAGAGGCACAACCAGGGCGCTCAAGACTTGCCGAAGAAGTCCCACAATGTGATAAGGGCAAGCCTATCGCTCACTGGGTGCATAACCAATCCCGGGCACCGTTATCTTTATAAGAACATTTTATAAGAAATTAGATGCACAATTTCTAATTTGTTTCGTTGATCGACCCGGGCGCCGGGGTCGTACTATAAACATCAATAAGTCAAAACAACAACAGACAAAAATAGGTACGCAAATTATATACTTGTCTTTTGTGTGTTAGTCAAAGATTCTAATACATAGAAATACTTAAATAGATACCAGAGTATATTAAACAAAAACCCAGACCCATGCGGAAATATAAATGTTCATCACACAAATAAATGCCTACCTCCGTTTGAAATCGGACCCGAGTCTCATGGTTGACCGTGGAGTTACGTCGTTAGTTAACGAGGCGGTCATTAAAAATAATTTCATGAAAGTAAGTAAAAAAATTAATATAAAAAGCAAGATTATGTTTGGTGTATTCATTTGAACCCATTGACAGTTGAAGTAATTTATGTTCTGAAATTTTGGACTTGATTGTATTAATAGAAGATATTTTCAGAAATTAAAATATATTTTTATTATTTTTGGTAACGTTATTAAGATACTTTTATCATGTCCTTTAGATCGAACAGAGTTAGGTATTTATTGAGTAGGGAAAATCATATGTATCCTGATTATGTATCCTGTAGAATTCTAGTTTTAAAACATTTAGAAATAAAAATTTAATGATTAAAATAATTAAAGTAATATTATATAAATGTAATAAGTAACTTTGTTTTAAAACTGTTCTATTATATGTATTAATTTTTAATTTACCACTGAAATCCCGCATAAAATAGGTAAAAACATAAATGATGCTTGTGCTGTTAGAATAAATGTATTACAATCTAGATGTCACATGTCGTGTTATCGCTATATATTTATGGAAACGCTGTCACCAGTCTACCGACCGGAAAAATGGACGAATGATTTATGGAGGGATGATCAAGGGCCGAGCTGTGTCGTTATTACATTCACTATTAACTGTTTAATTGCTTGTAGTTTTGATTTTAGTTATAAATGTCGTAGTCATGAATGTAATCGTAGGGATGTGACAATTCCCAACCTACTAGTGGCCTCTTACTTGGCAGCGGTCCTATATGTTACGAATATGTTTATTTAAAATAAGCTTTTTACAACACATATACACATCATAATTTATTAATTTTAGAGATAGATTAACTGTTGCAATTTAAATAGAAGAAGAAAGGTTTAATCTATTTTTTTTCATCTTGGTAGTCTGGGACTACTTAGAAAAATTTAGTTAGGCAACTGGCTTCCTACCAATAAGCTTGTAAGAGGCAAGCTTTAGTTTTTAATACCAATAATGTTAAACAATTTGCAATAACTAATCTAGCTTTGTTCTACTACTATTCCAATTCCTGAAGACATATCTTCAGCCAGTAATTTTTTCGAGTAAAAAACGACGGGTTGCATGCACTCCGAAAGTGCCGGCAGAAGTGAAAACATGAATATTAACGTTTATGCATTTTTGATATTTTGGAATGGTTAGGGAATAATTTACCTACTAGTAAAGTACTATCTTTAATGTAGTAGATTAGAATGTTCATTTATTGCGCTATCGTACACAAACATGACAATACAAACATTCGCTGAAAACATTTGATCAGATCATGTGTCCTGACGCGAACTTAGGAGTTTTTACCTATTCAAAAAAATCGTTCATCCTGAAAAACGGTCCATCCCTCAAAAGACATGATGCTTTAAACAGACAAACACATTCACATATATCGAACTTACAACACTTCTCGTTTTGATGTTCTTTAGATTTATGCAAAAATTATGAAATAGAATACCGTAACTTTTAAACTGTGATCCATCAGCCACCTTATAGTTCTTTCATCAGGTCTTTGTCATCCATTCTTTGTTGTCAGGAAATATGAAAAGAACTAGCTAAGACAAATCTAATGAGTCCAAACTTGATGTGTTTAGCAATAGGCATTCCAGGGTTTGGTCTCCTATCTTCGAGCTCCATCGAGGATCAGCTCAGTTGTCAGTCTCACATGTTTTCAAAATACCTATAGTGCATCTAATATTTCGGTGCTTACAAATAAAATGTAAATGAGAATGACATGGAATGTTTTGACAGATCTCCATAAAAAAGCAGCTAAGAACGATCTCGATCACTTGAGCTTTTAAATAAAAAAAACTGCATCAAAATCCGTTTGTCCCCTGAGGAGATATGGTGGCACAGACACACACTCACTCACTCACACAGACACTTCAAACATATAACACCCCTTGTTTCACGTCGGGGGTTAAAAAAGGAAGATTCAAAAGCAAATCTTTTTATAGCACAATTTTAAATTATTGTAAAGTTGGAAAAGTTTAGCTAGGTACTCCATGTGTTTGCAATCTGCGATATTTCCTCAGCAAAACGAGCAGCATCCAAGATACGGGCACAATGAGTTCACTGAGAGGTAAACGGATGTTTGAGAACAGTCTGCGCCGACAACATTCATTATTGAAATCTTTCTGAAAATGTTCTACAGGAAATAGGACGATTTTTTAAAAAATACCGTTGATTTTGTTGTAACGGTGTGTTTGTGCGTAGTCACGGAATAAAGTGTGTGTGTGTGTGTGTGAGAGAGAGAGTGTGTGTGTGTATTTGTATGAGTATGTGTGTGTGGCATCATAACTTTTGAACGGATGGACAGATTTCGATGTGGATTTTTTGTTCCCCGTGTTTGTCCGGACTCCCTTGCAAATAGACCATCTGACTTCCTGCCACGCAGCGTGTGAAAGGTGAGCATAGGCTTACCGTCACTAACACCGTGACATCGTACTAGGTGGTAGAGTTTCGCAGCGACTTGCTCGGATTAGTACTACCGCTTTACATGTTCCTGCCACCATAACGTCCAATGCTTGTTGTTGACGTGAACCGGTTCGGAGGGTAAGGCAACGCACCATTACCACCTTTGGTGTCTTTAGGTGGCGTGAATTTCTTACTTTCAGGAAATCCGTCTGCTTGTTTGCCTTCACTTATCATAAAAAAATAGGAAGGAATAATTAATCAAGGATACATCATTGGCTATTTAAACGTCAGTATAAAGAAATATAAGCATCATAGCTTACATTTTTTTACATTAAAGGAGGCTAAATTAGACGAATGCCCTTACAAGAGAGTAAAGCCATGTAATACCAAAGCTAGAAATAATTTGCTGGTAATCTTAGAAGAGTCTAGCATAAGTACTAGACCGGCTTGCTTACTCTCCGATTGTAACACCACAATGACGAGAATAGACGTTATGACAGCTGAAACAGGTAGGGAGATAATTTTAATCAAGTCTACTTATTGCAGAAGCGAGATAGGCTTGAATGCGCCAGGGATAACCTTAAGCTTTAAAACTGCAAACCAATAAACTCTATAAAACCTATAAGTTATGTAGCTAATAACAGACTTATCGCCACTGTGGTCTAGCGGTTCGGTTGTTGAACTTGAATGCATGAGGTCCCGGGTCGAGCAACAGAAAGAAAATTGGGTTTTTCAGATTTTCTAATAAAAAGAGATGTTGCTCGGGATAGGATATGTGCCCGGTTGGCGATAGGCTTGCCACCTATCAAATTGTAGGACTTAGTATATTCGGCTAGTCGTGGGTGCCCTGGTTGTGCTCTGCCTACCTCTTCGGGGTTATGGGCGTGAAGATAACAGACTTTATCACGTCATTTTTAAAAAACGACATAGAAATTAGATATCCTTTCAAAAGATATGATGTAATACATGTATGATGTAAACAGACAGATAGACACACACATACACGCAGGTAGAAACGCCAATCTTATTACACCCCTCTTCTTCTGTAGGAGGATAAAATTCCGTATATCACTAGTAGATAAATCATAACCTAGTTTAAAGGCACTGAAATTGTAAAAACTGATATCAGTTTTCTTTTGAAAAATAGTAAAAATAAATCGAATTAGAAATAATAGCTTCTTCTTATTAGAAGTCTACAATAATTACTTAAACATGAATGTTTCAAAATAATAACTAAATACACACTAAAATTTCTATGTGTCAAATATGAAATTTCTTTTGAAATGAAATACGGATTTGTGTTTTTCCGCATTACAAATGTGTATCTTTGTTTTTGATTTTTTTCCTTTTAACGTGTGCTTTAAATTCCTTTTGTTTGAGATAAGCTTCTCGTGTATTCATTTATAAGAATACATTCTTTGTTTAAATCCCAGCATTTTCTGTAAAACAGAGTTTCATAATAATAAGATTTTAAGAAGTCGACTTCATTCTCAATGCCGTTTTAGTAATAAAAAATAAACATACATTATTAGTAGTCGAACCCAGCAATTTTTGTATGGCTTAACAGCTACTAAATAACATTTGATACTCCGATCGTAGCGCAGTCTGCCGGATCCAATGTAAAACATTCCAAAATACACAACTACTAACAAATTTCCCCCGTGTTGGTCCGGGCTCCTTTGAAGAATAGACCAACTGCCTTCCTGCCAGGCAGCTCGTGAAAGGCGAGCGAATGCTTACTGTCACTAACACCGTGACACCTGACTAGGTGGTACAGTTTCGCAGCGACTCACCCGGATTGGTACCACCGCCTTACCTATTCCTGCCGCCATAACGTCATGACGTGTTCCGGTTCGGAGGGTAAGGTAGCCGGTAAACTTACTTTGCTCAAGGCCTCATATCCCAGCCTCAGGTTGGCAACGCACCATTACCACCTTTTGTGTCTATAGACGGCGAAAATTTCATACCATCAGGAAATCCGTCTGCTTGTTACCTTTCAATATCATAAAAAAAAAACATTTTCCAGTGGGCCGAGTTGCGAGTTCTAATCGTGACATCAAAAAAAAACATTCTACAATCCTTTGAATACACAATTTTTTTATCAAAATCGTTCCATTCGTTCAGGAGGAGTTCAGTGGCATATACAAGCTTACAAGAAATATATATATAATAATAATAATAATATATTATCATAGAATTTCCTGCCTTTCCTGGTGGTTTAACAGATATTATTTGTAACGATTAGGTACGTTACATGCGTACGTACGTTTTATTGTAATATGCGTTGTTATGTCTTGTAGGTTTGCTTTCTTTAAAAATAAATAAATTAATCAATAAATAATCAATTAAAATTTATTTGGAGACCACTTCGAAATTTTGACTTACGTCGTAGGAAATTCATGAAATTCTATAATGAATTTAATGATTATTAGAATCAATGTTTTTAAGCGTCGGCTCTTAGTAAAACCCCGTTATATACAAGATGTTACAAACTAAAATATTTTAAAAACTTAAAAAACTAAAAAAAGGGTTGCTCTGATCTCATAACTAAAACAAGTAAAGGAAAAAAAAAGCAAAAAATACTGACTTGATTACTAAATGCCGTACACCATATATAGTCGTATTGTACGAACATGTTACGAGCCTATTAATTTTCCCACGATTTTGTTAGCGGTGAATAATACATTTTCATACAAACTTTCATTTCCTATTATATTAATTTATGGATTTATTTTTGAAAAATATTAAAAAAATTGTAGGAACTCTGGTTTTTATATAGAGGCATAACAAATTTCGTTAAAATCGGTCCAGCGCTGTTGCTGCAAAAGCCTAACAGACATACTTTCGCATGTATAATATTGGTGTAGTATCGCCTCTGTGGTCTAGCGGTTCAGGTGTTGGACTTGACTACTTGAGGTCCCGTGTTTGAATCCCGGGTCGGTCAACAAAAACGAAGATTGGGTTTTTCCAATTTTCTAATGAAAAAAAAATGTTGCTCGGGATGTGCCCGGTTGGCGATAGACTTGCCACCTATCACATTGTGGGAATTAGTGTCTTCGGCTAGTCGTGGGTGCCTTGGTTGTGCCTTTGCCTACCTCTTCGGGGATATGGGCATGAAGATACTTTCTTTTTTTTTTTTTAGTAAGGAGTATGGATTTGACAACGTTGGCAAAACGTGCACTTTCACTTCCAATGTCCGTATTTACGTACTTAAATCCTTTGTGTGTAATATTTTAGAATATAACTGTCATATTACTTTTATTGTAAAGAGGATTTATTTGAGTAACAGCCGCATAAGATGTACAAGGCTGGTTTCACAGTTATACGGGTTATATTATATGCCGGCTGCTCGGATATGGGTCATGCAAGAAATCCGTGAGCTTCGTTGCTGTGAAATAATATAGTAACGCCTCACATATATCTCAAGTGAACGGCTAAATCTGCAAAAAAGATCGGTTATTAGTTGTTATTTATAAAATACTTTTTATTAATCTAACTTAAAAAAAGAGAAGTATATCAATACGGTTGTATATTTTCGAAGTAAAAACTTCTTTAGCATCGTTGCGCACTTTTTTTGAAAAGGGGTAAAAACTTCTAAACTCGCGTCAGGACACGTAACCTGATCGAAAATTCGTAAGATAGCACAGGGTGCTTCTGCGAATGTTCGTGTTGTCATTGTTGTGTACGATAGCGCAATAAATGAATATTGTATTCTATCACATAAACGATAGTACTTTCATAATGATAATTAAAGCAATTCGTGCAAAGTTTTTCCCTAACTATTCCAAAATATCAAAAACGCACAACGTTACCATTCAAATTTTCAATTCTGACAATCTGACAATTCTTGGCACTCACGGAGATTTTTTTAGTGTTTTTGTACGTGATTACTTGGTCAACAACAAACCGATTGTCATTCCCATTTTTGAAGAGGTAGGGATTATATTATTTACATAGGGTTTTTGAGTTTATATAATTTTGCATAAATTTTACAATTTCTTGACTACATCATTGACGCTCGCTCGTTGACACTGACAATCGTGAACATTAATCACATCATGATGTGATCATCCATAAGTGAGTTTTGGCGCCATCGTGAATGAAGGTGGTCGTATTTTTTTCATTATTATTGAATTTTGTGTTTATATTGAGAGAAATTGGTTAATTTAGGTAGGAATTAGATTAATTTTATTTAGTGAAAGTGCACAAATTAAATAATCATGAAGAAATTAGTGTATCGTGTATTTCCTCGCTGCCGTCAAATTTCACTACATGAGCTTGAGTAACGAAGTCACAGCTTTACTTAAGACCCTGACCTGACATGACTTTGTACATAGTGACTAATGACTGTATATTATATAAGAATTAACTAATTTGACATTGGCAAAATAGTCGTGACAAACGATCGAAAGCCATATTTATAAAAGAAGAAGATCATTCGTGATTATGATTGTTACGTAACATGAATTGACATTTATTATACAAATATCGCGCAGTTATTGCTCTTGCTCGGCTATTGCAATTTAAATACGCGTGTTTGTGGACTCTTCTCTGACCCCATGTCGCCGTACGAGTTCCCGTGCCGTACAACTCACCCGTCCCGTCTCGCGTCGTGCTATACTGTAAAACCGGCTTAAGTAAGCACGATACGTGGCAATACGTAATCCGATTTGCTTGGAAATGTACTGAATCCATAATAAATGTGAGTTCCTGTATTAAATAATAAAATTGCCTGTTCTGAATGTTAAGTAAAGCAGCACATGTTTACTGTTTACTGATTTTTCAGAAAACATGATAAAATGAATGAATTGATATTAATAGACGCTGTTGAGTTTTCAAATACCTTTTTACGTTTTTATTTTTCTTAAAAGTTTCTGTTGTGTGGTCTAGCTTTATAAACAGTGTAATTGCGATAAGTGTAGATGAATATTGAATAGTGTCCAAAATAATGAATGAAGTTTTTATCAATCAAACATACAAATTAATATAATAATTGTGTACTATCAGCAAAGTAAATAGCAAATATCATTATTTAATTTGCAATTCTTCGCCAAATTTGTAAATTTTATTTGGATTTAAGTATGGATTTCAGCAAAGTACAGCCTTCTTCTATTAACTGAAGTCAATTGTAGTTTTTAGAAACGAAAAAATCTGGTCTAGCGTATCTACTAATAACTTTTGTAATTACATGCGTGAAAAGTATCTAATCAGGCCATAGGTGGATATATAAAAATCAATTGCTGTTCGTTAGTCTCGCTAAAACTCGAGAACGGCTGAACCGATTTCGCTAATTTTGGTTTTGAATTATTTGTTCAAGTCCAGGGAAGGTTTAAAAGATGCGAGAAAGGAAAAAACTTGCGAGAAAACTAAGAAAAACAACATTTTACTTTTTCTCATACAAAGTCAACGGGTGGAACGAAGTTCGCCGGGACAGCTAGTCATACATAAAAATTAATCTCTGCTTTCCTTGGTCATCGTGTTATGCAAATGTTGGAACAATTACTATTGAAATGGGTCGTTACTGACAAAACACTAATAGTAGAGTGGTCTACAGCAACTTACTCGGGTAGAGAAACGTTGACTTACCAATTCTTTCTGGCATAATGACATGTCTTTGTCCGGAGGATGGTGAAGATAGACCTGCAAATTGGGCCTTGTATCCAGGCTTAAAGCGGTTCACTTATTAACATCTGTAGTGTCATAGGCCACGATGATTAATTCATCTTGTGATTTGCTCTTTTGTTGCATCATTCCATAAAAAATCAGTTCTTTAAAAGAATCCAAGACTACGACGAGGTAAACTACTGTATCAAATGAAATAAATTCTTTCTTTTCGTAATGAACAATAATTTTCCTGTTTATGGCTAGTACAAATTAGTCCGTTTATGTGCTAAAACTTTATTGGCTTTCCGTTTAATCAGAGGTAAAGTCATAAAATATTTCTGACATATTTTATCGTGCTGTTCTACTTGTGAACTCTTTGGAAAGAAGTTTCTAGCCTTATAGAACAAGCAGACGCTACTGTAGGACTTACTTTTTTGAGTATATGTGGCATTACTAGCAAGACTATTAGTGGTAGAATGCTGTGCAGCAACTTCCACGGATAGGAATCCCCTGTATACTTTACCTATTCCTGCCGCCATAATCATCCCTTTATTCTTCCCGGCCAGATCCTACAACATAATATATCCTGTCTATAGGCTGCAGTTATCTCGAAATATCAGGGGAGCCACAGGCTTGTTCGTTTTCTTTTACCTTAAAAAATATACATATTGTAGCCATAGTCGCCTGAACCTAGGGACGAACACTTAAAAGTGACTATGGTTACCTTATATTTTAAGCCGAATACACAACAATCTGTTACAGTAAGGAAAAAAACAACAATTGTTCGTAAAGATTTTGAAATTTCAATTTGAATGATGAAGATTATGATATTATGATAAAAGAAAGCACTTTTTAAATCTCGATTGTATAACAATTTGTTTAAGCTTAAATTGGAATGTAGCTTTCGTTTTTAAGCGAGCTTATCCTCAAAGATTTATTTTACTGAGTGGTCTTCCTTGGATATAGAAAAATATAAGCTCCGTATGTGCCTGAAAAAATTTTCTGATGAACGTTAGAAACACTCATAATTACATAATATATTTATAAATAAATAACTTCCAGCAGTAGCTTCGCCAGCGTTCAAATTTTTGTAAATTTTAGCCTTTGTGTTATTTTGATTTATAAACTGTATACCAGGTAGGTTAATCTGAATTCGTTCAGTAGATTATACGTGAAATAGTAGAAAATCCATCTAACCGCACAAAGTTACGCATTATATTTATATAAATTTTAAAGAAAGAAAAAATTTCGCCCCAGACAGGATTTCAACCTGTAACCTTTCGTCTCAGGCCGACGAATGCTCTTACCAATTGAGCTCAATTCAAATACTGCCTGGGGCGAAATTTTTTCTTTCTTTAAAATTTATAGATATTTATCCCAAGCACAGGGCAAGTGCTAAAATAAAAATACGTTACGCATTATATTATTTGTAGGTTTTTCTCCGTGTTGGCCCGACTCTGCTGAATTGAATATACTATCTGTTTCTCTGCCAGGCAGCTCGTAAATCAGTCAGTACAAATAAGATCACTGGTGGAAGAGTGCTGTGGATAAACTTGCCCGGGAAGGGATCCATCACCTATCTATTTCTTGCGCCATAATGACTGAGTCGTGTTCCAATCAGGAGGGTAGGGTAGCCGCCAGACATACACAATAGGCCTATAACCGCACCCAGGATAGCAACGCACTTGTAAAATCTATGGTGTTGCAAGTGCCATTAGAAGACTTTGTTCTCTGTCCTATAACAGAAAATATTCAAAATTGTGTGTGTACTTATGTACACGCGTTAGAAGTTATACTTCTTCTGTATAATAAGATAAAAATATTTTTAAAATTTTTATCTTTTGCCTTATTTTACATTTGTAAACAAAATGACACTAACCATATAAAAAAGGTATTTAATACATTAAAAGTTTTATAATAATGCATTATTTAGTTAAATAAAGTTTATTTAATATTTAATAAAAACTAAAATGTTATCTATAGCTAACTTCATCATGTCGGTTTTTCGTGACGGTGTGCGCGCGCATCGTAAAAACTTACCCTCATCATTTTTTCCTAACGCGCCAAAAGAAGTATAACTTCAAAAGGAATATATTACTACATTTTCCCAGATCGAGCAAAAAAAGGGAATGAGTTTTTTTGCAAATTTCGTATAAAAAACAATGTTTCCCGGAAATTATGTATATGTAAAGGCGTCGATGTAGTATGTATGCTTACGAGAAAAAAAATTACTTGTAAGTAAATTATGTAAAGTTTAAGTTATGTAATCATGAGTCAATGTTACTTCTTATCTATCTTTAATTCAGAAGCATGACTTACGGCCAATATTAATAATCAATCCTAATCCAAAACTTGCTGTCCAAGATTGATATTTTGATCCATTTTTATGTTATGGCTTGCCAAAAACATATCTGTGGACAGGATAAATATGGCAATTTGGTATAGGATAGGCCGGCGGATACGCAGCTATCTAGATTGCTTGAAATCCATCTTTAGAGAAATATTATTAACATTGGCCGTTAGTAGAGTCTGCTGTATACTTCGGATTAAATGAAATAAGTAATTATTAAAATGGACACACTTCTAGGCATTGTTGGCAAAAAGCCCGGAATTGTAGTCGCGTAATTAATCGACTCTTCCACTGTTAATTAATTTATAATTTGTTCGCCAACTTTCTACTTCCGGATTGAGGCTCTTCGGTTTTTAAATTTCTAATGAACTTTGAGGGAAGTGGTATTAAAGTAATATTAAAGTTTCTTTTTTGTGAGATAAGCTCTGATTGTAAAGGACACACGTAGCCTATAGATACCGTAAGTGTTACAGATGTGATAGGTGCGTTGTTGCCCTAAAGCCGGGGTGTCTTGTATACAAGTAAACCGCTTACCCCAAGCTTCAGTTGTGAAGTCAACAGCGTCAAAAACTTAGCTGGCTGGCTAGTGGTGCCTGGTTGGCGATAGGCATGCCACCTATCACATGAAGGGATTTAGTGTCTTCGGCTAGTCGTGGGTGCCCTGGTTGTGCCTCTGTCTACCACTGCGGGAATATGGGCGTGAAGATACCTACTTTTTTTACTTTTACTCATATCTCACTGTTACGAATTCGGTGATCTAGGATAACATCACAGATTTCCCGTAGCGCTCTCATTTCGACCGCATTTGTCTGCCTAGGTGGTAGAGTTTCACAGCGACTAACCCGGATTGGTACCACCGCCTTACCTATTCCTGCCGCCATAACGTTATGACGTGTTCCAGTTTGAGGGTAAGGTAGCCGGTAAACTTTTGCTCGAGGCCTAATATCCCGGCCTCAGGTTGGCAACGCACTATTACCACCTTTGGTGTCTCCAGGCGGCGTGAATTTCTTACCATCAGGTAAATCCGTCTGCTTGTTTGCCTTCCAATATCATAAAAAAAGTTTCTAAATGTTGGCAACATTCGAAACTCGAAATCGAACATAAATAAGTATAACCAAACTCGAAAATCCCGTTATATCATAACCGTTCTGCCAATAAATCGACTGCGGCCAGTAATTGGTTTTGATAAGAATTTAGATGGGTATTATGGTATGGAAATCAGAATTGCCCATTTGGGTATGTAATTCCAATGCGATAATTGCCATTGTCCCTTTCATGTTTTTCCATTAATATTTAATAACACATAATGGTGTTTTGTAATTTGTTGAGGATGTAAAATTATTTGCAAATCCTTTACCTTTAAATGAGCAATTCTTGTATATGTCGGCGCAACCACATTAGTTCCTCTGAAAAACTAGAATAATTAAGTTAAATAATTTGATGATGTCCAGAAAATAAGTTTATAAACCATCAGTTGATTACTTTGAGTCGATTGCGATGTGAAATTAAGGTTATCATTGTTATTTCGATAATTAAAGCTATTCGTGCAATTTGAGCAGAAATGACATTGTCACAAGTCTGAGACTTCGCTCCATGACGGGAAAGACCTCGTTTCCAAATTGCGTCGAGTGTGATGTCGTTGAAGATATCCATTACATCCTAATGTAATGTGTACGGAGTGAATTTCGGAGAATAACACTATTTCTAAATAAGCTAGATGTAGGTATTTGTAACAGCCTTTGGGCGTTCCCACTGTGTGAGTACGCCAAAAAGCTCTATGGTGTGGCTAAGATAAGAAGATTTTAAGTTTTTTTTTACTATTTTGATTATTTTTATTGTGTTAATTTTAGTTGTACTGTTCAGGTGACAGTCCACTAGGACAAAACCTCATTAAATAAATGTGAAAAAAATAATTAAGTAATACGTGCAAAATTATTCCCTAACCATTCCAAAATATCAAAAATGCACAACGTTAATATTCAAGTTTTCACTTCTGCCGGCATTCCCGGAGTGCAACCCGTCGTTTTTTTATCTCATCTCATGATGAGTGACCACAACGCTTACGTAATCCTATAAATAGGTACCAGGATCGCAACAGATGCGTAGGTGACATAATTTTCTTAAGGTGCCGAAATCACTAAACATTTATTTTTTTTGTTTCACTAGAAAAATTCTACGAGTATCCTAAAATTTCATAGCCGATAAAAACTGAAAAATACAAAATGACCCTGGTAGGTACGTGTTTATTTGATAAGCAAATACGTGACATTTCCAACCTTCTATTCAAAAAGGTTTCAAAGGAAGTAATATAATATTTATCTCAAATTCCATGATGACCTACATAGAAAAGGGATTGCCGAATAACTTCAAATAAAAAATGAATGAAAGG
>NJDD01001647.1:215988-228300 GCA_002245505.1 Calephelis nemesis
TTTATTTTGTTGCCCGACCTAAGGATCGAACTCTGGACCTCAAGAAGTCAAGTCCGAATCAGCAACGCTTATACACATAAATATGTTAAGCATATGTATGTACATATTTTTACGAAAAGTCCCTTACGGGGTAGGCAGTGAGTATCGCGTGCCAAATCTCATGATCCTGGCAGACCTGCCTGGCCTCCTCCACATTCCATCATATATTTATTTAATACCAAGACCAGGAAATACAGTAAAAATGTTCATCTATATGTCCACTCTGCCTCCCCTTGTCGAAAATCGAACTTGAATCGTAAACAATCCAAATGTATGTCATAGAGTTATAATACAAGCCAATGTTACAGCCATCAAATGGATGAGCGAGAACGTCATTGGGTTAGACAAAGAGCTTCCGACCATTAGCGCAGTGTTGTCCGAACAGAATTACATCACTGACATACCGCTAGCTGCTAATGACAGCTCCGTTACACGGAAGACTAGCACATTGAGGTACAATGTATTGTGTTTGAAGCAAATAGCTTAGAATGATACGAGCTTGAACCAATTTAAATATTTTATAAATAGAAATCAACATAGTTATTGTTCTTCTACGACACATACTACAACAAGATAAGATAGAGATAGGCCTCCTAATGTTATATGTTATTGCGCTTACACTAGGCAATATTACATTTAAAGTCGGTTTTTGGCAGCTAATTGCGTTTAATATTTATAACACCCCGTTTTACCACGTGTTGGTCTGGGTTCTTTTGTAGAATATACCATCTGCAGGCAGCTCATAAAAGGCGAGCATAGGCTTACCGTCGCTAGCACTATGACATCTGACTAGGTGGTAGAATTTTGTAGCTATACGCCTGGATCGATACCACCGTCATAACTGTTTCTGCAGTGTTTGCCATTGACGTGTTACAGTTTGCAGGATTTGGTAGCCGGTAAACTTATTTTGGCCTGACCTAACATCCTGGCCTCACGTGTACCTACTTGTGCGATATTATAAGCCAAAAAAAATATTTCATGCATGCTCCAAAACCAGCATCTCTAGGCCAATAAGTTGACCTAATAAAAATATAATTGAAGTAGGCAACGCGTTTCACCTGAAAACTGGGTCAGACGCGACTCACGAATGACGAATGACAGTCAAATATAAAAATAAGTTTAAAATGTTTAAGAAAATTTCACAGTATTTTTACATTATGGAAAAAGTGAAAAGATTGTTCTAATTTGCATACATGAAACTAAATATTTTTGTTAAAAGACATGGATATACTTTTCTAAAATGTATAGTTTGCTGACCATGAGAACTTTAAACGAAGTGGAAAGTTACGATGAGAAAGAACATGCTCCGTTGGTTCTGTTTTTGGTTGTGTTGGAAAAAATGAGAGAAGAAAGATTTATAAAGCAAAACTACAATCTGAATATTATCAGAATAGTTGACATTCCACGATCGAATCGCTGTTGTTTATCTGAGAGTTGTGTCAAGAGTGTCTGAAACCGCGTGTTTATATGAAAAGGGTATGTGGAGAAAGCCTGGCAGGTCTAGAAGGATAGTGACATTTGACATTCGATACTCTCTACCCCGTAAGGGAGTTGACGACATGTATGTATGTATGTGTATGGTCGTCAGATAGTCCTTCCTTGCTGGAACACAGCAATGGTGAACACAAAAGCTTTGAAACTGAAGCTGAAGCTTAATTCGTCAAAAGACAAGTAACTTTATTTTTTACTTTATTTAATCGTTAAAAGAATGACATCTGCGTATGCACCAACGGTTGTAGGTACTAGCCTACATAATGGTCGTTTACTTTGTTCGATGTTTTTGCAATAAAGGTTTAGCTCTTTAAAATAAAGTTATACTTAAGAATCTTCGTTTTCATTATACAAAATTTGATCTATGCTAATCTTACTAAGCTGCAGAGTTTGATTGTTTTCGTGTACACAATAATCTTAGGAACTACAACTGATCTGATGTTCGGGATCGGAAATGTGCCCGGTTGGCGATAGGCTTGCCCCTTATCACATTGTGGGACTTAGTGTCTTCGGCTAGTCGTGGGTTCCCTGGTTGTGCCTCTGCCTACGTCTTCAGGGATATGGGCATGAAGATGCTTATATATTTATAATCACGCTTAAAAAGATAGAACGCCAATGAAGAAGAATTATTCAAAATCGGGGGATTTTCCCCTTTTTTTTCCATACAAACTGTAAGTGGCTGTTAATTCCAAGCGATACGAAATTCGTCCTATCGGCTAGTAAAAGATAAATGAATATGTTCAGCTCTCAAATGGATGAGCGAGAACGTCATTGGGTTAGGCAAAGAGCTTCCGACCATTAGCGCAGTGTTGTCCGAACAGAATTACATCACTGACATGCCTCTAGCTGCTAATGACAGCTCCGTTACACGAAAGGCGAGCACATTGAGGTACAATGTATTGTGTTTGAAGCAAATAGCTTAAAATGATATGAATTTCTTATCATGAGAAATAAATTATAAGTAATATAGGTATGTAGAGTAGTGACTTTTTGTAGGAAATTTACTCTTCAATAAGGATGTTTTTTTGGATTTTTTTAAAAATTACAACTTTTAAAAAGTATCTTTACGCCCATATCCCAAAAAAGGAGGTATGGGAGGGTATTGCGATACGATAATGATAATGTGTGTGATTTTTAATAATATGTGCGTATTCCTTTTTTCGTTCTTTTATTTATAATTACTTGTTTAGTATCAGCACATTTCGGTTGCTTAAGTATTAAAAACCAATATTGTATTATTTTAAGGAGTCCGGAGTTAAAACGATGTATGACGACTAATGAATAGAATACAATATGTTTTCTTTAAAGTATAAGTTTTATTAAAAAATGGTGGATACAACTCCGAATTTTCGTTTTAAAGTAGGTTTGTCATGAAATCATGGCTTCACATTAATTATTGCCGCGTAATATGTCACGTATGAAAAAGCCAATGAAAAAACATAGCGATGTAGTTCATAATATGTTGTAGCCATTATTGTCTGTTTTGTGATAGAGTTAGTAAACATAAAAATAAATATTTGCATAGCCTCTTATCTTATATCTAACATAATAAATAATAACCTGAATATTTATTTAATGTTCGTATTTACGCAAAGAAAGTAGAGCTAATATTTTGCATAAGTTAATATGATACTCGTACAATAACAAAATGTTCAAAGAGCAGTATTCTAGAAAGAAAATATGGTTATATTTTTTTTTAACTTTCGAGTAACATTTCGTAGCGATGATGTTCGTAGCAAGCACCTACGAAGCTCTAATATTTACTAGGTGCTACGTAGAATATACTATGTAGCGAATACATGTTAAATACTATTATTAGGTATGATCAGTTGTAAAAGTTCAGTTATAGTTTTACATACAGTTTACACAAACATGCGTTGTTTTGCATAGTAGGCAGAATATACAATGCCAAATTTCACATTTTCTGCAGACCTGCTTAACTTCATCTTAATTAATTACTCTTTTTACAAAACATATGCCGATTACGGAGACCTAGACACCACCCTACAATAATATCAGAGCGATTTATACATATAGTTGAATTGGAAAAATTTGAAGATTTCTGAAAGTGTTATGATATACTAAAATACCGAATTTAGTGTGAAAAATACGGCATTTACTGCTGCTATTTGATATTCTATTAAAAATATCGCCTCTGTGGTCTTGCGGTCCGGGTGTTGGACTTGACTGCATGAGGTCCCGGTTTCGAATCTTGGGTCGGCCATATTCGATAATTGGACTTATCGAAAGCTAAACCTCCCAAATATATCTAGCTCCATACAACACACACCACTAACCTGTTTTATTAGCACCAATAATACACACACTGCTAAATTATACTAAATACTACCAAAGCATCATCAGGAGAATTCGACTGCACGTACAATACGTATAAGTTTTTTGGCGGGAAATTGAAAAATTAAATATTTTTAATTGGATTTTTTTTGATCAGAACTGCTTGTATATTTTGTTATTTCTTTATATTTGCGAAGCATCACTCTCGTTGTTGTCTAGGCAGCGTTTATTTCTTTACATTAGAAAAAAAATAAGTCTGCTTGTTTGCCTTCCAATATCAAAAAAGACGTATTAAATCCGATTTAACTAGACACGTATTCGTGTATTTCATAACCATCAAGCAAGTAATGCCTCTAGCAAAGGATATTAAAACAACAAATTCAGAACACACATTAACAATATAAAATAAACAGCAAGCTTTATTCGAGATACAGCTATTAGGTTCGTTAACATGAACATAAACTAAATATTCAGGTTTAATTAGATTAGGGCTGTGTTAATACAAATATAGCTAATATCGTGTACATTTCAAGCAATTTACGACGTTAATTCTATGATATTACGGACGATAATGGTTAGAACATGTGAGATACATCACTATGTATTTCCACTGGCTTATTCATGTGTGACCGTTGACCACACGATACATTACGCGGCAATGATGAAATTATTTTGAAGCCATGAGCTATTGATTTTTTTATTGGTGCGTTGCCAACCTGAGGCCGGGATGTTAGGTCCGAGCAAAAGTAAGTTTACCGGCTACCTTACCCTCCGAACCGGAATAGGTCATGGCGTTATGGCGGCAGGAATAGGTAAGGCGGTGGTACCAATCCGGGTGAATCGCTGCGAAACTCTACCACCTAGTCAGATGTCACGGTGTTAGTGACGGTAAGCCTATCGCCTTTTACGAGCTGCCTCTCACTGGTAGAAGCTGGAAGGCAGATGGTCTATTCTTTTTGATGTTTTTGTCATGAGTTAGGGTATACGTAGACATAAATCATTTGAAACGCTCGACTTTATCTTTAAGTCAAAATTATAGCAAAGATCGCTTCATGAATGTTCAATTTAGAAAACGTGTTTTATATCATGTTGCATCGCAATTTTTATGTCAAAAGATAGAGAAAAGGCTAGAGAATAAGTTAGTTTTATCTCTATATCTAAACGAGGTCCAGTGATAACATTGATAGGGGTGTAACGCGGGCAAAAGATAATGTTGTACTTATGAAGAATTAATACAAAAAGACAATGCCGTAGTATAGCATACCGGCTTTTAAATTTATTCACAGTTTAAGTCAAATAAAAGTAAGTAAATAAGAATCTTCGAACTATATCCCCGAAGGGGTAGGCAGAGCCACAATCAAAGCACTCACGACTAGTCGAGGACACTAAGTCCCATAATATGATAGGTGACAAGCCTATCGCCTACCGGGCACATATTCGATCCCGGGCAATGTTCTTTTTTAACAGAAAAATTAAAATATACATTTTAAATCCTTTGTTTCCCGACCCGGGATCGAACCCGGGACCTCAAGAAGTCAAGTCCGACGCCAGACCGCCAGACCACAGAGGCGGTCATAATTTAAAATTTTATTCAAATTTCAAACATAATATATTCTATGTAATTTTATACATTGATCGTATCTAATGATAAAGTAATATTTCTCCTTCGTAGTGAGGGTTCCCGTAGCGCGTAGCAAATGCAATTCGTAGACATGAAAGCACTGTAGATAGCTACGAACATCATCACTACGAAGCTACTACGAAATGGAATACAACAAATTGCAGCATTCCGACATTGGAATTAGCTAATATCACTTGTGATAATTTCTCATTTACGAAGATTGAAATATTCGTTATTTAAGTGAGCAGTTTTATTGAATTGCAAATCTTTTTACAAGCGTTTAAATGACTTGCAATGTACGTATTATACGGGTACACTTTTAGTAGTTTGATGTGGATCACTCACTCGTGGCAGATTGAGTTAACATTTCACATGCATGTGAAAATTTATAATAATGACAATTAAAAAATTTTAAGGCAACGTTTTATTTATTACAAAATTAAAACTTTGATTTAAAGATAGCCGATGGCTCTAAATGATTTAGTGACGGTAAGTTTAAACATTTTGACATTTTGTTCATCCTAAAACAGGTTACTGTATTTTTACGAAAAATCGTTAGAAGACTTAGCTTGCGATACTTGATTGTGTTATTTAATTTTAAAAAAAGAAACACAAGAATAAGGAATTAAAATGAATAACCTAAAACAAAAAATAATTAAAGTATATATTTTTTAATTAATTTGTCGATATTGTGCTAATGCTGCATCTTCCGCCACAATAAATATCTTTTCGATGTTTTCTGAATTATGAAATTGCTGTCTTAAATAAGAGAAATAAATGAATAAACATAAATCATAAAAGGATTTATTTATTTATAATTTGTCACAAGTATATTTTACGACTTTCGTTTTTTTCTTCGTCATATTCAAGTTTTATTTCTGAAGATATACTTTTTCCTATAACATTGTATTTCTTGTATTTTCAGTCATATTCTAACACATGACAGATATTTTTTCTCATAACAGGTACTCGAACTTATTTAAACAGTGCTCGAAACGTTTTTTTGGACCGTTATTATTTGATAGCTTCTCTATAATAAATCGTTTTCCCCACCCGGTTCCATGCCTCGTCTGTTGTACTTTCAAGTTAAACTCATAGTTTCCTTTATTTTTCAGACGAAACTTGTATTTAATTATCTACACCAAACTCTGAAAATTTCAGCCTCTTCACTTTGTCTTACATTTTTTTATGATATTGGAAGGCAAACGAGCAGACGGATTTCCTGATGGTATGAAATTCAAGCAGCCTAGAGACACCAAAAGTGGTAATAGTGCGTTGCCAACATGTGGCCGGGATGTTAGGCCTCGAGCAAAAGTAAGTTTACCGGCTACCTCACCCTTCAAATCGGAACACGTCATAAAGGAGGTAAACCCTGAGCCCAAATTTCAAGCAAGCCTATCGCCAACCGGACACATATCCAATTTCGAGCAACGTTTTTTTATTAGAAAATTGAAAAAAAAAAATTTCTTTTTGTTGCCCGACCGGAATCAAACTGTTGACCTCTTGCAGTCAAGTCCGACAAATGAACCGCTAGACCACAGAGACGTACTTAGAGTAAGCGATTTTTATTAATAAGACGGGTACTGTTTGAGTTATGTTACCTAAGAGTACAGACGTATTTGTTGTATTTAAAATGTTTACTGAGCGCACGAACGAAATACAATTCTGCTTTAACGACTCCGTTAAACTTGCATGTTTTGGTGTACTCTAGTTTCCGAGACAGATATATTAAGTCCATGTTTGGGTTTGAAATACACGAGTATTCCAACTTATCATACAGTTTCGTTGAAAAGTTGGGTAACAATATTTGTAGTGAAATATTGTTGAATATTTCAAACTAATTTGTTTATGCATTTATGTATCAGTATCGTGGCTTGTGACTATACCTGAAAAAAAGGCATCTTCATACCCATATCCTCGAAGAGGTAGGCAGAGGCACAACTAGGGCACCCACGACTAGCCGAAGACACCAAGTCCCACAATGTAATAGGTGGCAATCCTATCGCCAACTGGACACATATTCAATCGCAAGCAACATTTCTTTTATTAGAAAAAGAAACTATTTTTATCTTCAAACGTAAGATACTAGTTTTCACCTTCGACGTCGTCCTCATTTAAGTTACTAAAAAGGCGGCATGAATTTCTTACCATCAGAAAATCCTTCTGATTGTTTGTCTTCCACTATCTTTAAAGAACTTGTTACAAAAATATGTATTTTGTTAACAATTTATATAATAATGCGGATGTTACACTGACTACATCACAAGTTACTCCGACCGTGTAACTACGCCTTAAAACTCATTAATAGCTAAGAACGTTTTACTTTTTTCACAATTTGCAGTTGAGTTAAAAGCTGAATATTTTGTTTTTGTAATAATGAATGAAAACCATTCGTCTATAGCTTCAGAGCGGTGCCGTCCGCTCGTTCCACCCTCGAGAAGTTGAATTATTTATGTCCTCTCGGCGAAGACACGATACTTTGACGTGGCACGCTTCTACTTCTGTATAACCGAAAGAACTGGTTTGCTGTGAAATATTTTTATTTTCTAGTCATTTATTTTTTTCGAATCCAATAATGTTTATATGTAACAGGCAGGTTTTTGGTTGATTTATTCATGAAGTGGCAGCCCTGTAACATTTTAACATTTTTCGTAATACGAGTATTAAGTATATTTAAATGTTGTGAACGTGTGTTTATTACCTAACACCAAATAAATTTGGTTAAATTTTGTGTATTTTTTGAAGTTATACTTCTTTTGGCGCGTTAGAAAAAAATGATGAGAGTAAATTTTCACCCCACACCGTTCACACCGTCACGAAAAACCGACTTGATGAAGTTAGCTATAGATAACATCTTAGTTTTTCAAAAAAAGGTACCAACAAAGAAAAAGTAACGTATGTTTGCGTGAGAACTGACAACTGTACTCACAACATTTCTTTATTTCTATGGTTAGTGTCATTTTGTCTACAAATGTAAAATAAGGCAAAATATAAAATTTTATTCAAATGTAAAATAAGGCAAAATATAAATTTTTTAAAAATATTTTTATCTTCTTACGCCGAAGAAGTATAACTTCTACTGCGTGTACACAAGTACACACAAATTTTTTTTTGCATCCCTGGATTGTTTCAAACACACAATTGGATCTATTATGTGGACTAGATGCTAGTTGGTTACTAAATTAAGGTGGTACTACGTTGATAAGTGGTGGTGGTGGTAAAATACGAAGGTGGTAAGAAGTAGATGTTACAAATGTTGTAATTGCGCAATAAGCCTAACTTCCGGCCTCAGGATAGGTGCGCACCTGTTACATCTATGCTGATTGCTGCTTACAGATCATGGTTGTCTCTGTGTGTTGTGTGTTAGTTCTTGTGTCTTTAACATGAGCAAAAATATTAATACGATATTATTCCTAATAACCGCAATAACAATAATTATGTATAATATCGATTACATTATTCAGGGTAATTGAATTTGAAATGAAACATATTCATGGCTACTGAGTATATTTGGAATTCAACATTGGTGACGATTCTGACACACATTAGGTATATTAATTAAATATTTTTGAAGTGAAAACTTCTTTTGAAGCGCATGTTCGTGTAGTCATGTTTGTGTACGATAGCGCAATAAATTATTATTGTATTTTACTACATAAATTATAGTATTTTCATACTGCTAATTATCAGTATTTTATTATAATTAAAGCAATTCGTGCAAAATTATTGCATAACCATTATAAAATATAAAAAATGCACAACGTTAATATTTAAGTTTTCCCTTCTGTCGGTACACCTGGAGTGCAACCCGTCGGTTTTTCAATAAAATGAAAGTAAAAGAGACAGAATATTTTAGATATGACAAATTATTCGAAACAACTTGTATGGATTTTTATGAACATATCCCGGGTATGGGTTTAGACGTTTACTATAAAATAATATCACTTAAATTGTTTCGTCTCTTTCTAGTGGAAAAAAGGTAGCGATAGTCTTCATTTTATGATATTGGAAGGCAAACAAGCAGACGGATTACCTAGTGGTAAGAAATTCACGCCGCCTAGAGACACCAAAGGTATTAATGGTGCGTTGCCAACCTGAGGTCTGGATGTTAGGCCTCGAGCAAAAGTAAGTTTACCGGCTACCTTACCCTCCGAACCGAAACACGTCATGACTCTACCACTTATTCAGATGTCACGGTGTTAGTGACAGAGAGCCTATGCTCGCCTTTTAAGAGCTGCCTGGCAAGGAAGGCAAATGGTCTATTCTAAAAGAAGCCCGGACTAATACTGGTCTAAAATAAACTTATCAAATGCCTAACAGAATTACTACCATTTTATTTTCTACATTTATATTCAAGCGAGTAAAGTAATTTATAATAAGAATAAATCACGGGCAGATGTTTTGTTAGTCATTAGATTTTTGTGTAGGATTCGTGTTTTCTTGTATAAATTAAGCTTGTTTTGGAACTTATGACTAGAGTAAGATCCTAAAGCCCCCAGACTTACTTTATTTTAGCACAGCTGAAATTTTTAGGTTTATAAGTTTTATTAAGAGGCTTGTCTATTTATTAGCTTGAAAGCGAGGTTATTTCTTAAGCAGCGCAAAATACGTGTAGTTATATAAAGAAACCTTCCATACTGACGGTAAAGTAAACGCTTGTATTCAAAAATATTTTTAAGAATATTAACTAAAATTAAAATTCGTTATTGCCAGATACTTTCCGTGAGCAGTTACTTCTGCCAGACGTCTTACAGAAGTAATGGCGCAGAATAAGTTCATAATCCTCAACATTTCAGCTTTGCTAATATAACGTTGATCTAGGGTAAGTACTATATTTTAACGAGGTTCGAAAAAATGAGGAGGTTCTCAATTCGGCCGGTTTTTTTATATATGTTCATCTATTTCTCCGTGGTTTCTGAACTTTTTTTTGTTTGATGCGGAATAGTTTCGAATTGGTCCCATAAAAATTATTTAAATAGGACTATTAGTTTTTGTTTTATAAGCATTTCGTACCTACTTTCACCTATCCCGATGTTTATTTTTAATCAAATAAATATCAGCAATAAACTTAAAACTATTAAATAAAAATAACTACGTAAATAAAAACCGACTGCATAACTAAAAATTAAAAAGTAATAAAGATTTAATATTAATTATATAATACCTATTATGTATATGTGCCATTTACTAATGAAGTCGATGCCAAGCCAATTTACTTATAATATAATTATTAAACTAATAATTAAATTAATATTAAATATTTATCATTTTTTATTTTTCAGTAATAAAGTCGGTTTTTATTAACGTATTTTATTTACATTTTATGATTTCTGTCGTCGCCTCTTGGTGAAATTGCCACATTAAAAATAAGTACTAAAAACATTTGTACACAACGAACGTTTAATAAATACAACTGTACTTAATAAATTTGGCCTACCGGTTTTGGTAATAATTGCATCTTCAAGCTCAAAACTTTGCTACAATACTAATACCACATATTTACTTGATTCATAGTTCTCGGTACCTCATCATGATTTAAACAATCTTATACACAAATACCCATTATATTTTAAAAACAGAGTTATCAGGTTAATAAATTTAGCTAAAATTCCGTGTTTTTATATTATAATTTTTAAATAGTAAATTTATCAGAATTTAAAATTGTTTATTAATAAATATCAAACAACAGCGTAGCATGAAATAATTGAAAGGTACCATTTATATTGTTATTTTTTTTATAAAACGTATATTTTTTCAATTAAATACGGCCACATGTTTTCTAGACTAAAAGGAGTGCGTATTCAGTCATAGAGAGAAACGAGTTTACGCCCCAAATAACCTCTCATTAGGAGCTAGCCTCCAGAGGCTTTTGTCCTGTGATCGCGAAAATAGGCTAGTCAGTAGTCGTGCTTATTTATGTTAACACTTTGGTAACTGATAAGTAGGTAAATATTTATTTATCTTAATATGTTTTACTCGGGTACAATATACTATAATAGTATTAATTTACAGCCTACTTGACCGCCTCGTTGGCAAAATGGTTAGCGCATTCACATACCTCACTGACCTTCGAGCCTCGGGTTCATTTCTCGGCACGCATTTGTATGATAGACATTTAAATATCTGTATTTCTCTTACTTAGTATTCTACCTCCCCATACAAATATTACCCCATAACATCGATGCGTTTAGTAGTTGGAGTATTTTAATAAAATATTAAATACTATATATCTTCACGCAAGATCCCTTCCTACTATAAGTTTTGCTTTATATTAGCACATCTTGGCATAATATGATATTATCTTATTTCCGGTACAACACTTAAATAAAAAATTGATATTTTTGATATATTTGATTGATATATTTGATAATAACTCCGTGAACGTATAACACCCAATGGGGTGTTATACGTTCATTATCTAGGTACATAATGTATTTAATTATATTAATTAACTGTTATAACATTATTTAACATATTATATAAATCACCTGGTGGATCTTCATACCATTTATATGGGATTATCTTTTAATCATTACCTATCTTTCCAAGAAAGAACCACCAAAAATATCCATAATATGCGTTGCAGTACGGAGTTTCATACAAAAAAAAGTCAGGAGTTTCATACAAACAATAAATAACGACTTGAGGCGATACGGTGACGATCCGTGTTGATATGTGGGCTGAGACCTATAACATATTTTACACTATGACTTCCTAGACATAACTTTCGAACATTATATTTTATGGTACGTCATAAATACTAGTTTTCAGTTTACACAGACCATAAATCCATATAACACAAGTTTTTATAGTCTTAAATATACATGTCATAAATCTTGATACTTTAAGTGGGTGTTTCGGTAATA
>NJDD01001647.1:238184-253592 GCA_002245505.1 Calephelis nemesis
GAAGGCAAGAATGAGACGGATTTCATGTTGGTAAGAAATTCACACCGCCTGGAAACACCAACAGTGGAAATGGTGAGTTGCCAACCTTAGGCCGGGATGTTAGACCTCGAGCATAAGTAAGTTTACCGGTTACCTTACCCTCCGAACCGGAACATGTCAGCGGGAAGCGCTGACTTTATGGCGGCAGGAATATGTAAGTAATGTAACTCTACCACCTAGTCAGATGTCACGGTGGTAGTGACGGTAGGCCTATGCTCGCCTTTCACGAGCTGCCTGGCAGGAAGGCAGATGGTCTATTCCGCAAAGGAACCCGTTCCAACTAAATGAAACATTTAAGCACAAACTGCTAACAACAAATTGGGCTATTTCACCTACATTTTTACATTAACAAATTCGTCGCATTTTAAATCAAACTACAAAAAACCGTTTAAACTGTCCTTCAGAGACACGGCACGGTGAGATGTAGCGCAAGTGCCTGCAGTTTTCACGTCTCTGTCGATCGTTAAAGATTTTTGCGAACCGTTATTTAATTAAAATGATCCGGTACAAAAACGCATTTAGGAAAAAAAAGTAATAAGATTTTTTCTACGTATTTTTTTAGTTTTCACGTGATGCCTGAACATACATACTGACAGACAGACAGACAAAATTTTTTTTAATCACATATATTTTGGGTTTGGTATCGATCCAGTAACAGCCCCTGCTATTATTTTTTTCAATGATTTCAATGTACAGAATTGACCCTTCTACATATTTATTAAATGTATAGATTCCTTTTTTCTTACCTTTCGAACTTCAATGTAATTCCGCAATTAATTTAAAAGCAAAAGTAGGCAAATCGATCCAGCTGTTCTAGAGTTTTAGCTAGAAGCAATTGATTTTTCATATATAAGAAGGTAAAAATAAGTATCTTCACACCCATATCCCTGAAGTGTTAGGCAGAGGCACAACCAGGGCACCCACGTCTAGCCGAAGATACTAAGTCCCACAATGTGATAAGTGGCAAGCTTATCGCCAACCGGGCACATTTCCAATCTCGAGCAACATTTTTTTTTCTTACAAAATTGGAAAAATCCAATTTCCTTCTTCTTGGCCGACCCGGGATTCGAAACCGGGACCTCATGCAGTCAAGCCCAACACCCGGACCGCTAGACCACAGAGGCGCATTTGGGAAACGCTGATATATAACCATTTGCACGATTCTGCATTGTAGTTTATATGATTTCTAGTCTTATTCTTCTCGGGTACTATAGTACCCCGTATTTTTTGTATTTTGGAAAAATACAGCGAACGGCAAAAATAGGTAAGGCAGTGGATCCCCCTAGTGGATAACCAGAGGTGGAGTGAAGTAGAGTGAGGTAATGATATTTTTTGGATTTATTTGCCACTAACGAGCTGTCAGGTAGGACGGCAGATAGTCTGTACACAGAGAACCCAAACCAACACAAACAGTAGTAACAAAATCCTGGATCGTTTATATCATACTTACAATAAAAAATGTTGTTATAAATAATCTGACTCGCCTAAAAGCAAGCTACGGTTTTTAATTCGCTTAGAAAATCTAGATGACGTATAAGTTGACATTTCAGATTTACCAGGCTATTCTGATAAAACGTCATAATTTGGTATAAAACCCTTAAAACCCTCGAGGGGATTATGCAGTGGAATATACATTTTTAATTAAAAAACAATAATTTAATCACTCTCGTAATTACGGACTATGTTAATGACAGTGAAAAGCAATAAATTTTGGCGTCGAGCTTATAACGAATTTATTCGCAAAATTGATATTAACGTGGGATATAATTTACATATTAGTGATGGGCAACTAGCGGACTTTGTATCGATAAAATTTATATACATTTACCGAAACTACTAAAAAGTATTAATGGATTGAAATATGGATTTGTATAAAATAGAAGTTGCTTTTAGATATTTTTAGATTAACAGATTAAGGCTTAAAAGTAATACAAAAATCGAATTCGATTTCGACATTATGTCGTTTTAATACTAACATATTTGTATTTATATATTAATACGTGATGCCAAAACTTTAGACTCCTTTACACGAAACTTGCGCGGACTCAGGAGCATAAAATATGGCGTAGTTATAGTCTATGTGTAGGAGAAATGCAGAACGCTAATATTTTTCTATAATAATGCTTATAAAATACATTAAATCAACAAATAAAACATTACCCACACTATCATGCATTTGACACACACAAACAAATATATTGATGATCACGATAAAAGATCACAGATGGCGCACCATACAATTTGGAAACAAAGTAGTTGGTCTTGAGAGATGGCGTTGTTATCAACAAGATATTAAAATTTATTATGGTCGAATTTCAACCAACGGGCGACCACTAGTTTTTTTAATTACTCTGAAATGCTATTCTCAGATTCAGATGTGGTGGCAATGGAATGACGACCAACACAGACAACAAAAAAAAAATTGAGGGTACCCGGAGAAACCTTGGTTGACATTCCTTCAGCAAATCACTTCTTTGTCATCCGAGGGTGGTGTCAAGGAGGTGGAGGATGCTAGGCAAATTTGTAAGGATCGTAACACTTAGTACTTAATACTCTGTTTATCTGATCGAAGTAATCGACAAAAACGTCTTTTACTAATGTTACTGTAGCCATGGTGATGTTCCTACCCCCAAAGGAACTGCAAGTCATGATACTTGTGTAGGCGTTTGCGTAGGCATTGATGTAACAAATAATCCACGGTTATTTGTAAATTACGTATTACAAGATACAATGATGAATAATAAATAGAAGATTGTTCTCTTGTGACAAAGTTCTACTTATCTTGTAAATGCGAAAATTCGAGAGAATAGATGAATAGATGTTTGTTACTCTTTCCTGCAAAAATACTGGAAGGATTTTTATGAAACTTCGCAACATAATTTAAGTGAAGTAAAAATGCGAGAAAGCCCTTTTCGTTTTCAATTTATTTAATAGTAAATGAACTATTGTCATTTTACGTAGGTAGCAAGTGTTTTTCTCGATTACCTTGGGATTCCATCATCAGATCTTAACTTGGCGGCAATGGGACACCTTTTCTAAAAAATCATAAGATATGTTAAAAATATTTAGAAATAACATATTAAAATGGAATTCGAATATTTAATATACCTCTTTTTTAAAACAGATAAAAATGGTTTATAATATATCTCGACAACATATAGACATTCAAATTTTTATGGGGTCCTTTTGAGGTGTATCCGGGACCAAAATAATACCCGCCGTGTTTATGCAATACTGGAAAGTAAACAAGCCAATAGATTGCTTAATGTAAAAAACGTCGATAATAATTCCCCGTGGTGGTCCGAGCTCCTTTGCAGAACAAACCATCTGCCTTCTTGTCAGACAGCTCGTAAAAGGCGAGCATAGGCTTAACGTCACTAGCACCGTGACATCTGACTTGGTGGTAGACTTTCGCAATGACTCACCTGGATTGGTACCACGGCCTTACCTATTACTGCCGCCAAAACGTCAGCGCTTGCCGTAGACGTGTTACTTTCGCTGGAGGCCTGCCATCCTGGCTTCAGGTTGCCAACGTACCATTACCATCTTTGGTGTATCTAAACGCCATGAATTTCTTACCATCAGGAAATTCGTTTGCTTGTTTGACTCCTAGAAACATAAAAAAATGCTGCGTGTTGCTAGGCCTAAGATACCGACCTCAAGTTGGCAACGCACCATTACAACCTTTGGTGTCTCTAGTTGGCATGAATTTCTTACCATCAGAAAATCCGTCTGCTTATTTGACTCCCGGTAACATAAAAAAACGCTGCGTATCGCTTTTGTAAAAGAGCGTAATGATATTGCGTAATAAGATTCTATTCAAAAAAGAAAACGTATGAATATCTATTTGAATTGCATTTAGTGCTGTACTATTGGATGCTTGTTTCATCAGACCTTATTGTATTATATTATATATATGTTTATATTGATATATAATTATGTATGGTCAGAAATCTTGTTTTGTTTGCTGTCTACTTTATTTATATTATTTATGTTTATGCATTGTATCTATAATTATTCTATTCTTAATTTATATAATATGCTATGTAGTTATATATTACTGGATTATTTTATTTATATGTACATTAAAATTCAAATTTATTTATATTATTCTGTTTTGTTTATTCGGTACCTACATACTTGATCTCTGTTAGCCCAAAGGTTGACTGGGAGAGAATGCATTTAGCATTAAGTTCGCCTTTTGTACTCACAATTTTTATTTGTGCACAATAAAGTTTAAATAAATAAAATAAAAAACGTTCTATTCTTAATTTATATAATATGCTATGAAGTTATATATTACTGGATTATTTTATTTATATGTATATTAAAATTCAAATTTATTTGTATTGTTCTGTTTTGTTTATTCGGTACCTACATACTTGATCTCTGTTAGCCCAAAGGTTGACTAGGAGAGAATGCATTAAGCATTAAGTTCGCCTTTTGTACTCACAATTTTTATTTGTGTACAATAAAGTTTAAATAAATAAATTAAAAGTACGCACGAAAATCGCATTAAAAACGCTCAGTATCGTAGCAGTTCCTATCCGTAACATAACGGATAAGCTGAAAGACGCCCAAGATATTAGGGACATGTTCTATAAAACCCGCAGACTAGATAGTGAACAAACTTCTCAAAGCCCTAAAGCTTCTAGCACCGGGTTAAAAGGGTCGATAAAAGAACTTTGGGTGGATGTCGTCAAACAAGATATGTGGGACATCAGACGTACCAGCACATTAAACTAGGACATTACAATAATAAGCAATAATTGTTCATTTAAACGAAGTAAATTTGCAAAAAAAATTTTCGATTTCGGTCATTTTGTCATCTAAGTACAGAAAATTAGGTAGATATTTGTTTGATTTTCCCTGAAGACTACCATCCTATTCAGACGTAGGCTAACATATTCACTAACCATGTCTGAATTTGATAGAAATTACGATCTCTAAAAAAAGATTTAAAGATTAAAAATGTATTAACATACCTAAAACTTATGGGAGTCAAACATGTAACTATCTACTTTCTTGTGTGCACTTCACACATATATTCGTGCCAAGTCCCTCATAGGTTAGGCAGAGAGTATTCAATCGTTCAATTTCAAACGTTATGATCCTTGTAAACCTGCCTAATTTTCATTCATTTTTCTCTTTACACATACACACAGGGATCGAATTTAATAAAAGCAAAGTAGGAGAAAAACTAATCTTCAGCTTATACCCAGACTCTTGTGTAGAATATAACATTTGCCTCATTACCTGACAGCTCTTAAGAGGCAAGCAAATGTTAAGTGGGTTTTTAAAAACACGATTGTTTATATATTTAATTTATTGTAAATATTTTTTTGTTAAAAATATGGAGAGTGATAAATGGAAATGCACAAAAGGTGGCCTTATCTCTAGGTGTACAAATTTCTTCCAGCCAGTCTTAAAAATTAGAATATGTGATAAAACAGTGGAAAGCGTCATGTACAATAAATAAATAAACCTAATATAACCTAAACATAATAATCACTACATACAAAACAAAGTCGCTTTCCGCTGTCTGTCCCTACGTACGATTAGGTCTTTAAAACTGCGAAATGCATTTTGATGCGGTTTTCTTTGATAAATAGACTGATTAAAGACGAAGGTTTCTATGTATAAAAACATGAAAGTTTGTCCATCCGAGCGAAGCTAGGACCGGGCTCCTAGTGATGTAATAAAAATACTACTAAGAATGACATCTATAATAATTGCCACGAAAATAATAAATCTATTACGTAGGGAACCTAATGGTCAAAAATTGTTGTGTGTTTAGTAATATTCTTGCAACTGTTTTTTGAATATAGACTGATTTTAAAGTACAACAACATGCCCAGGTTAGGATCTATCGCCTCACTAATTCCTGCCAGCCGAAACAATTGCATATCTAAGCTAAAGCTCAGGCCCCCGTTCAATGACGTACGTGTAATATTTATACTGTCTGATCATGGTTGTCTTTTACTATCTGGAAAGCCAGTGTGCTTGTTTGCCGTCTTATGAATGAATGAATGAATAAATTAATACACTTCATTATGCACCAAAATTTATAAAATAATACACACTGTTTTACTTACATATAATATTTAGCTTAGGTACACAAAGGCGGTCTTGTCGCTTCAGAGTGATCTCTGCCAGACAACCTTATTTATTATTTATTTATTATTATTTATAAAGAATTTTCAGAATTTTCGCCTGGTTGGCGATAGGCTTGCCACCTATCACGTTGTGGGACTTAGTGTCTTCGGCTAGTCGTGGGTGCCCTAGTTGTGCCTCTGCCTACCTCTTCGGGGATATGAGCGTGAAGATACTTTTTTTAGCCTCTTGTATGGTAACCTGTACAAAACACTATTCTTTATTTCATTCCATACATCTGTTACACAAGATCAATGATGTTTAAATGTTACATTAATCGAAAAGTATACCAATTTATTATTAACTTGCCTTCACATCACGTAGGTTCGATTTATAAAGAGCGTGAGGGAAATGTGTTTCTGGAAAATGAAATATTCTCCCTTATTTATCTGTTATCTACTTTGCAGGCAAATTTACTTATAGTACTCGCACCTGTGTCACACGCATATATGTCTTTTGAAGTAGAGCCTTACGTATTATTATTGGACGAATGTACAGGTAATATATCTTATTTATAAAGGTTCTGCAATAAAATTATGAAACCAAATCTATATGCTACGAGCAATAATATGTACGACTGGGTATTCTTTAACATACCCAGGCAAGGTTTAGAATATAAAACAGGTTTAGGTATTGCATGAAACATTTTTTTAAGATTTGTCTAGATATTCTATACAATACCCAAGTTTCGATCGATGTATATAAAAGTCAAGATCCGAGATCCTGCGAGCAGACATACATTAAACGCAATAGAGTATTAGGTTATTTTAATGTAAAATGAATGGTTTAAAATATTTTGAAAAAAAAAACATTTTCTTCTAATTAGGTCAACTTAGGAATAAATAAATATTTTTGAGCGTCAAACTAAACGTTAAAACATTAAATATTTCTGATTAAACAAAGTTTAAGATATATCTGTTTTAATATAGCTAAATAAAGTATTTTTACATAACAGCAAAGAAATATTCTTTTTTTTTTCAGCAAAATAAATGTCATTGGTATCAGTATCGTCACCATTTGGTATTTAGTATTTACCCATAAAAATATGTAATTATTTACTTCAAAATTAATCCCCGTGGACTGATTTATTCAGAGATATTTTATTGTTATATTTATTTTAATTATTCAAGGATATTTGATTAAATATTGAAGTTGTAAGTAAAATAGATACCAATAGAAATCTCTTATATAAGTGTTATTTTTCGAATTCTATATAACTGTTTCGCATGTCTCATTATTTTTATCAGTTTTTTTTTATATAAGACTATCTGTCTTATATAAAAAAAAAACTGATAAAACTGTCTATCTAATAATGAATGGTAGATTTAAATGGGATTTTAACGACTAGGATAAAAATGGCTATCCCGCCTAGTGCGAAATTTGATGACTAGGTCTTATTGCCATTTCTAAACCAAAAATGACGATGATTATATCTGCATAGTATCAACCCGTATTGAGTGAGAGTATTTCCCGATGTTGGTCCGGGCTCTTTTGCAGAATAGACCGTCTGCCTTCCTGCCAGGCAGCTCGTAAAAGACGAGCAAAAGCTTACCGTCACTAACACCGTGACATCCTGCTAGGTGATAGAGTTTCGCAGCGACTCTCCCGGATTAGTTCCACCGCCTTATTTGTTCCTGTCGTTATAACGTCCAATGCTAGCCGTTGACGTGTTCCGATTTGGAGCGTAAAGTTACCGATAAGCTTACTTTCCTCGAAACCAAAAATCCTCAGGTTGGCAACGCACCATTACCATCTTTGGTGTCTCTAGGCGGCGTGAATGTTTTACCATTAGGAAATTCATCTGCTTGCTTGCCATTATCATAAAAAAATCACAGTGCCGTATTCAAAGCATCCATGAAATTTCACCTTGTATAAAATGACAAAGGTTTGGCGATTTCACGGATCTCGGTCCATAATATACAAAATGTAAATACATGTAGAATAAAGTTACAGCAGTGACGCGACAGTTTTATTACTCAACCTACGCATTTTTTATTTTTAGCAGCATTCTGTTGACTTCGGGTTGTTAGAAAAATACGTTTGACCTTTGGATGTCATTAAAATAAAGATTCTGTTACAATTATTTAAGTGTATTTTATTTACACTTGATCTTTTAGAAATAAATAAAAAAAAAATTTATGTTATTATACCATACAAGCGGCCTGGTACTGTCTCACAAAGTATAAACTTAAATATTAAAAAATATATATTGTAACATCAAATTCATCAAACTTCATCAGTTTTATACAGAACTTAAAAAATCAACTGAAAAAAAATTAATATAGCACAATCCCCACATGAAAAAAGTTTCAATTTGATTAAAAAATACCCATTAACAAAATGATCCGCCATTTACTGAATCAATTTGTTTCAAAAAATGTGATAAATAAGGAACTGCTCTACCGGTTCTATCCAATTTTCACATGAACCATCTACTAAATAGTCCGAACAAAGCCTTAACATTTGGTTTGGATAGGTGAAAACGAAAGTGGCATTGATTTTTATACATAAAGATTTATTTCGAAAAAAAAACTTCTTTCTATTACATGCTCATATTAATGCTATTTTTAACTCAGTACTAACAAAATAGACGAAAACTAGGGAAAAGCTCCTAAAAACGAAAACTCAACTGCGTAAAACTTGTAGTAAGTTATGGGATTGCCCTCTTCGGTTTTTTCAAAAATAAATAAATAAATAGCATTTATTTACTGTCCACTTGCAAATAATCAACAAATTCTTTTTAAAGTCGCCTCACTACATCGACCAACCGCGAGGCTCGGGTTCGATTCCCGACGGGGGCAGGCAATTGTGTGATAAACATTTAGATGTCTGCATTTCCGGGTCTGGGTGTTTATTAAATTTATTCTGGTATATATTTAAGTATTTTTATGTATTAGTATCGTTAACTAACACCCATAAAACAAGCATACGGTAGACAGGGTTAAATTCAATTATAGTTATTAAATGATTTGATAATAAATAATTAATCTAGTTATAAATATAAATAATTGGCTTAGAAGTTAAAGCATATGTACCTTATTAAATAATATTTTTTATAAATGTTAAAATATTTGCACACCAAAATATGGTAGAATATGTTAATATACTTAAATATTTTTGTAACATCTAATTTACACACATATTTCCGCAAATAAATAATTTTCTTTCTTTCTTTAAAAAAAAAAAATATAATTTGCTTACTTTGGGGTTAGGTTCAATTTGTGTAGCTTGTCCTAAGATATTTACTTATTCTTTATTTATTAAAGTTATAATACAAACCTAGTACTATATAAAAAAATATACTTAAATAATAAATAGATGTTTGTTGCTCGGGATTGGAAATGTGCCCGGTTAGCGATAGACTTGCCACCTATCACACTGTGGGACTTAATGTCTTCGGCCATTCGTAGGTGCCCTGGTTTTGTCTCTGCCTACCCTTTCGGGGATATTGGCGTGAAGATACTTTGGAATATTTTTGTAACATTATTGTCATGCTAATATTCGGATTGATTATTTTAAAGGGTATTTTAATGCTGATGTACGGTATTTTAGAAAATATTTTAAAAAGCTATATTTCAGCAAAAACATTTATAAGTAAATATTAGATCTGGTCCCCTTCCTCGTAGTTTTCGCAAAAAATGTCCTCAATAAATAATTTTAAAATGCGTATTGTTAACAGGGTTTCTGCAATAATTAATCAAATGTAACAAATACAAAATATGATCTAATTACTGAACAAAGACAAAAGATGGGTTCATAATTTAGTCTGTGTCAAAGTGCAATGAAGACTTTAATACCAAGTTGAACCTTGGAATATTTCAGTCTATGTTTCTAAATAAAACGGTTAGATTTCAAATAAACCTAAATCCGTAAAGACACACATACTTAAGTAAGTGTATAAACCAGCGGTAGGCAACCTTTTAGCAGGCAAAGGCCACAAGACAACAAAGTAAACTAAAGGTGGACCACACTAATTATGATATTTACCCTAGAAGCTTGATACACCTAGGTACAATTGGTCATGTCACATTGAAAAAATGAAAATGGGCGGAGAAAAGCGCGTTCTTAAAGCCGAACCCACAATATACGCCATATATTGTTATACGGTCAATCGTGGATCGTTCATGTAATTGTTTTGATATTTATAAGTTATTTACAAAACATTCACGGTGAGTTGCCGACCTCTAATATAAACTTAAACCGTTAACATATACATTGACGTGGAAACATAACCCCTACCAAGAGTAAATAATAGCAGTAAATGCGATGTATACCACGCTTTACGGTATTTACCGGTTACTGTGTAGCAATATCTTAGAATGAATGATGGGCTCCAATTATTGACTTTCAATTAGGGAAAATTGATTTGCGAGGGAATTGCAGTCGGAAATACCGAATCAATCCGGACAATTTAACGATGACGCTCCGGCCGGAATAACGAACACTGTATAACTACACAGACTAGGGATGTTCCGAATAACTTAGTGATCGCAATAATGGCATGTCTGTGAATGTTTTATTTGTTATCTATACAAACTTGTGATATTTTGAACAATTTAGTGCTCGTACTAATGAACGATAATGTTTTATTTGCTAACTATATAGACTAAGTGTGTTTTAAATAATTTAGTGATTGTATTAAATCTTTAAGTTATTAACTATAAAAATTAGGGATGTTCTGAATAACTTAGTGATCGTAATAATGATGTTAATGTTTTATTTTCTAACTACATAGACTCAGGATATTTAAAATAATTCACATGAATATTAACGTTGTGCATTTTTGATATTTTGGAATGGTTACGGAATAATTTTGCACGAATTGCTTTAATTATCAGTATGAAAGTGCTATCATTAATGTGATAGAATACAATATTCATTTATTGCGCTATTGTACACAAACATGACAACACGAAAATTCACGCAAGCGCCATACGCCGTCTTACGAATTTTCAATCTGATGATCTGACGCGAGTTTAGAAGTTTTTACCCATTCTACAAAAAGCGCCACGCCACTAAAGAAGTTTTCACTTCAGTAATTCAGTGATCGTATTAAGGTTATGTTTGTAAATATTTCAGTTGCTAACTTCACAGAACAAAACAATGAATTGTTTATTTCACAACAAGTACCCCGTGTTGGTCCGGGCTCCTTTGTAGAATAGACCATCTGCCTTCCTGCCACGCAGCTCGTAAAAGGTGAGCATAGGCTCACCGTCACTAACACCGTGACATCTTACTAGGTGGTATAGTTTCGCAGCGACTCGCCCGGATTGGTACCACCGCCTTACCTATTCCTGCCGCCATAACGTCAATGCCTGCTGTTGACGTGTTCCGGTTGGAAAGTAAGGTAGCCGGTAAACTGACTTTTGCTCGAGGCCTTACATCCCAGCCTCAGGTTGGCAAAGCACCATTACCACCTTTGGTGTCTCTAGGCGACGTGAATTTCTTACCATCAGAAAATCCGTCTGCTTGTTTGCCTTCCAATATTATAAAAAAAAGTACTTGAGACGCAACATAATAATAAAATCTACCACTAGACCAGAATTCGGTCACAAAATGAATATCTGGCAAATACTCTATTAAGTGTTAAATATTGTTGAAATTAAAATGTCTCAAGAGCTGCTGTGATTTATAAAAAAAATACAAAAGAAAAAAAACTGTCCCTGAGCCACTAACGTTAGGGTATGGGGTTGGGAGACCGCCCAGGGTGCCGGATAAAGAGAGACGCCTGCTCGCTTATTAAGCGTTCGTTTTGATAAAAATTCTAGAAAATATTTTGTTAATTTATTTTAATAAATTTTTAGCCTTTTTTATATTAAGATTTAACATTGTGAAAACTTTGCCAAAGGGACTATAAGTACAGACGCCGGCCCTGGGCAGAGTTATATAATTAAGAAAGTGATACCTCAATACAAAATATGATTGTTACGGGTATATTAACAATGAAAATCCAAGAAACCATAATGAAGTAAACTTATATTTTCAATTCCTTAGATAATTGAGATTTTAAGTCTAGACGTGTTTATCTAAAACTGTATAATTGTACTAACGACTTTTTTTGACTTAACTCTATCAAGTATCCATACATTTAATAAATCTGTAGAAGGGTCAATTCTGTACATTGAAAATATTGAAAAAATAAATGGTAGGGGGTGTTACTGGATCGATACCAAACCCAAATATGTGATAAAAAATTTTTTTGTCTGTCTGTCTGTATGTTCAATAACGGTTAAACGGTAAAAGTAACGGTTCGATTTCGATGAAACTTGGTATAATTATGCCTCATTATCCTGGGCATAAACTAGGATACTTTATATCCTAGAAAAATACGTAGAAAAAAAATAAGTCTTCATTTTTCAGTCATAGACCGCGACATCCGCGCGGACGGAGTCGCGGGCGGAAGCTAGTCAACAATATATTGTTCGGTCACATGTAATGAATTTTTTTAAGCGGTAAGTCGTACAATTATCTAAATGTATGTAAGCAATTATATTTACGCCCATATCCCCAAAGAGGTAGGCAAAGGTACAACCAGGACACCCACAACTAGCCGAAGACAGTAAGTTCCACAATGTGATAGGTGGCAAGCCTATAGCTAAACGGGCATATATACAATCCCGAGCAACGTTTTTTTATTTTGCAATTGGAAAAACCCAATTTTATTTTTGTTGACCGACCCGGGAATTGAACCTGGGACTTCACGCAGTCAAGTTCAACAACTGAACCGCTACACCACAGAAAATGAATTTTTAGTTCCCATGAGAAAAAAAGTAGAATAATTTTGCCCTTATTTATAGGCGTTAGTAGTTTATTTAGAGGAAAGTGTGTAAACTTACTTCCAGTATCATGAATTTGAGTTTCGTTTTTGTAGTTTTTATACATTTAAATTGTTGCTGTACTCCATTTTTCAGATTACCGCAACGAAAAAAATTTTAACAAGTAGAATGCATAACTGTGTCAGAAAAACGGTTTTAAGAACGTGTATGTACGAATATGTTGAATAATGCTAAGTTAAACACCAACATAAACTTTTCTTAATGGAAGAATTGCATGTTTCTCTGTATTTGGTATAAGATTTTACTTATAAAAAACGAACTGTTCTTTAACAAAGTACAGAGATTTACTTTAATTTTTAACTTTAAATAAAAATAAACTTCAATTGTTAAATTGGACAAAAATATTTATGGTATGCACGCAATACACATAAAACACTTATGTAATTCGTCATTTAAATTTATAGGGTTGACTCTTGGTATTTTTTTTATATCTTTCTTTTAGGGATTTTATCCTTCTAGATATGTCCATCCCTTCGTAATTTCTATCTTCCCACAATTATTAATATAACTTTAAAATTACTTCGTAGATATACTTTGCTGCCCTGGAATAAGGATCAGCTAAAATGATTTGATGATGATATCCCACCGATTCAAATTGAGTTGCTGAAACATATTCTGTTACGTTTTAACAAATTTCAGATTTGTTGTACAACTAGTTTATAAATTTTCCGATCACGATACTGAGCAGACGTCTTGGTCTATAAAATATGACAGCATTTCTATAAAAAACATTACGGATGTTAACAATGCGATAGTTGACCAAATAATGCATGCAGTTTCCAATTCTTGAAACCACAGTTGAAACCCCGTGTTGGTCCGGGCTACTTTGTAGAATAGACCATCTGCCGTCTTGTGCCAGGCAGCTCATAAAAGGCGAGCGTAGGCTTGCCATCACTAACACCGTGACATCTGACTAGGTGGTAGATTTTCGCAGCGACTCACCCAAATTGGTACCACCGCCTTACCTATTCCTGCCGCCAAACGTCATGACGTATTCCGGTTCGGTGGGTAAGGTAGCCGGTTAGCTTACTTTTGCTCGAGGCCTAACATCTCGGCCTCTGATTGGCAACGCACCATTACCACCTTTGGTGTCTCTAGGCGGCGTGAATTTCTTACCATCAGGAAATCCGTCTGCTTGTTTGCCTTCCAATGTTATAAAAAAATGTTGTTATTATTATAGACATAACACATTTATATGAATTATGTTGTGTAGTATTATTTTGTCTGAGACGACTTAAACTAGTGAAATACTATTTCATTTGAATAATATCGATGTCGGGACATGATAACCCCATCGTCTTAGAAGTAATCCAGTAATTTAGATTACTTGATTGTTCCATTGGATTATATATTTACATAACATAATACCTATTTAAATAAAATAAAATGAAACCCAATTTCTCGTGGTTATCGTATAACGCCTGAACGTATGTTTTAATTTTGATAATTTTTCTTTATGTTGATTATTGTCAGGCGCAGGTTCTTATAAAGAGAAAAATATACCTAGATATTGATCCATTTATAATCAATGTTCCTAAAGCAAGGCGATGCTTCAGCAACAATTACTTTTGCAGTAATATATTAACTTGAATTGTTTTTATATTTATTCCTACTCTACTTTTTTTTTATTTTAAGTTGTCTGTTAACCATTACATATTTGTTTCTTTTGGTATTTAATATGTTTCGTGTATCATGGTGGAGTGTTAACATTTATATATTAATGCTTAATATGTGTCTATAAGTGAGGACCTGTAATTGGCTTACTGTTTTTTCTTTATGTTACCATTTAAATTGTATAATTTGCTGTTGGTCTTCCATGTGAAATAAATAAATAAATAAATAAAATACCTTATTTTTTATATACAAACCGTTAGTAGCTATACAAAGCGATTAAGTTATAAAAAATAATGACATTTGACTTTTACCGACACCCCTTATTGTTAGGTAATCTCTTACCATCAGGTATCGTCATATTTTTACCAACTTCAGAAAATAGAGGTTATAAATTCGATTGCTACGTTTTTATCTATGTTTTTTTATCTACGTTTTTATATATATTTCTTCGTAATTTCTCAACTGATTTTAATAGTTTTTATATTTGATGTAGCGTAGCTGGTATCATTACCACTAAGTCTGGATCTGATCATGAAACACTATACCAAAGAAATTAGAAAAATACTCAACATTTATGTAATTAGACATAATATTGAAATCGAAGTAATTTCTTTACAGTAAAACTGGACTATAGATAGATACTCTTGTGTATTGAAGTACTAATTAATATGTTTCTTTTTTGTTCCAGGCGTTCCAGTGCGGGCTTGCTAGCTCCACAGCTGGCGTGCCAAAACTCCCCCGGTCCAGCAGCGCCAGCTCTACCCCC
>NJDD01001647.1:261129-320536 GCA_002245505.1 Calephelis nemesis
CAAAGCAGATATACAATGCAAATGTGGATGGATGTAGGTACCCGGGGAGACCAAGTCTGACATTTCACGATCAGTTCAATCGGATATTATCCGAGGGTGGTGTCAAGAGTCTCCGAAACCGGCGTGTTTGTATGAAAATGGTAATGAATGTGAAGGAAGCAAGTCAGGTTTGTCAGGATCGTGAGGTCTGGCACTCGACGCTCTCTGCCTACACCGTAAGGGACTTGGCGTGAAGATATGTATGTGTGTAAAAATTCTACATCTGTTATAATGGATTTCCGCAAAGTAACGCCTAATTCAATAAAATATTAGAAGAACCACAAGCTTCTTCGCAAACAAATTTAATTCTGTTTGTGTGCTCAGTTACTGTTTTGTAAATACCTTTGCTATTTTATAATTCTCTTAATACAGCAATATTAAACCATCTAGGACTTTATCTTAAGCCACTTTGAACTTATTGATGTTATTTTAAGTACCTAAAGAAACTCGTTTGGGGCTTAATTTTAGTAACTTACTGGAATAACACTTAGAATTTAAGTCAGATTATTATCTTTATTTCTGCATAATATGTAGATTTAAAGATAGCAATATAACTTGAAATGTTTCGAAATCGTGAAGTAATCTATTTGATAAATTTTAAAGAAAGAAGAAAAGCTTTAAAATTTTTCCCACGCACAGGGCAAGTGCTAAAAAAATAATCTATTTGACACCATTTATTAAATTTCATTAAAAGTACAAGTCTTTCCATAATATTTTTTGTCACTAAATTTAGCTCGTCGGTTTTCTATTATAACACCATCGGAGCTATAACAACTGAACTTATTTTCTTATTTTTAGTATTGTAATATGTTTTTATTGGACATTTTTGTTAAAAAAATGATTTCATTTATTTAATCTTGTGACGATGTTTACAATAAGATATGACATGATATTATTAATAATTAATTTAAACTAAAAAGTTTTTCTAACATATTTATCGATTTTGGAATTTAATTTAGTAAATAATAAAAAGTATCTTCACGCCCGTATCCCCAAAGAGGTAAACAGAGGCACAACCAGGGCACCCACGACTAGCCGAAGATACTAAGTCCCATAATGGGATAGGTGGCAAGCCTATCGCCAACCGGGCACGTTTCCAATCCCGACCAACATTTTTTATCTTTTTTATTAGAAAATTGGAAAAATCCAATTTTCTTTTTGATTCGAACCCGAGACCTCATGCAGTTAAGTCCAACACCCGGACCGCTCGACCACAGAGGCGACTTAAAGAAGCGAAGTAAATAATGTTTTAAGTTTAGTCGTAGTTTTAAAAATTATTAGTAAAGACTAAGAGTTAAAGTATCTAAGGAGTTAAAGAAACATTTTCCCATTACTGGGATAAAATTTTTCGATGTCAACACAGGTTTGTCTGCTGGAATCATCATCGTAAGTCATCGTGACTACCTTCAATTAATTTAAGCCAGGTTTTGCTAAATTGGGATTATAGAGAGACTAATGGCAAATGCTAACGCCATTGCTAAAAACTAAAATAATGTATAAAATTGAATAATAAAGATTTTATTGAATAGAATACCTAATCTGAATTTTATAAAATAGAAAAAACTAATTGTTTATGTATAAAAACAAGGTATATAACAGAAAACATAATTACTAAGAACTTTAAACCTAAAAAACTCGAAAATAGTGAAATATGATGCTATGGTTAAATATTTTTGTTACAGCTTCAGAATAAAAACGATTTTCAGGTAAATTATAAGAAAATTTATTTGGGAAACTAAAAGTAATATGCGTTATAATTTTTAGTGTGGGTAACTTTTGTTAGATGGATTGAACACTAGTTAAAATTTGAACACCTATTTCGAAGGGATAAGATACAGGGACTGGTAACTGAGTGAACTAAAATCGAGAAGACAATAAGCGCTATATATTTCGATACTTAATTTAACAATAACTCATGACAAAGGCTCTAAAAAGATTACAATTATAAAGCAAACACAGCAGCTGGTTGCAAAATGGCGACCAATATTTTATTTCCTGAAGCAACGTTAACAATTTGCATTTCCAACGAATGAATTATTAATGGATAAACGCCCTTTCATGGGGATGTTTAAAATGTTAGAATAAAAGGGTATAAAAGTATATTTTTTGGCAAAAGGTTTTGAAATTTAAAGATATACATCTTTAAATTGATAATTGTGACATACGTCACAATTAGTTGACTAGTTAACCGCCATAATTTGATGACATAACTGACAGCACCTACCATTGAATTCTATTCCACCAATCCAATTTATCTGGTAACCCATTAAAACATACATACAAAAGGGGATTGGACTTTTTTGTATGAAGAATGGCTTAGTGCCAGGCTGCCATTTTGTGTTTTTTTCATAATGGCGGCGTACAATGATTCTTAGAAATATGGATAGCGGACACTTGTACAAACGAAAAACGTGACGTTGTGAACATTTATTGTAAACATTTATTTAACAAAAATGCGTAAATAATATATATAATTTATTCGTTAACAAGTTTAACTTTGACCACTGTCTCACCTAATGGTTAGTAATGATGTTGTCTAAGATAGAGGCGGGCTCACTTGGAAGGAGATAGTGATTACGCCCCCTGACTGTTTCTAAACGACCTCGTAACGAAACACTAATGCCCGGTTCCTATAATCAACGAATCGTAATCCGTTAGCTAAACCATTCGTACTTTGTTCAAAAGTAACGGAGCGTTACCAATATTTTCAAAAGATGTTTAGAATCAATAGTCGGAAACGAGCAACCGTTGTTAGTAATCTTACTAAGCGTACAAAATACTACCATCCGTAATCAAAACGACTCGTTTTTTGAATATAGGAACCGGACATAAATTGGTTGAAGGTAGGTCTTTGTAGTTAGACTGGTAACTACTACTATGTTGTGCATTGTTTCTATAAGGTAATTGAAGTACTGGCCATCGATCTTTTATTTTAAATAGCTCTGTGACGTGACGCTTTCCAATATCTTGACTCTTATACTTTTTTATTTATACAAGTGTCCGCTATCCATATTTGTAGAAATTATCGTTCGCCGCCATTTTGAAAGGAACACAAAATGGCAGCGGGTGACTAAGCCACGAAGTTTCAAACTCCTTTCTACCACACAAGTCCAGATGTTTATTGTAAGGTGACAAACACATACTGAAGAACTATGTGTATTAAAAATAGGATGTTATTTCCTTTAGAATATATTTTTTTTAATCTTTGCCAGTGTGGTCTAGCGGTCTGGCGTTGGATTTGACTTCTTGACGTCCCGGGTTTGATCCCCGGGTTTGACAACAAAAAAAAATGTGTATTTTCCATTTTCTAATAAAAATAACGTTATCGTGGGTGCCTGAGTGCCATCTGTCTACCTTCGGAGACATAGGCGTGGAGATACTTATTTTTAACTTCATACTAATTATTTCATATGATAGTTTTATACACACTGGTGGTAGAGCTGTGCTGCAACTTGTCCGGGTAGGGATCCAACGCCTATTCTTATTCTAACCTATTCCTGCCATCATAGTGACAGTGATAAGTTCTGGTGCGGAGAGTAGAGTGACCGGTAGACTTTCATAATAAATGGCCTAACAACTTAGCCTTAAGACAGCAACGCACCTAAAACATTTATAGTGTCTATAGGTCACGGTTATCTATTACCATAAATTGATCTGTGCGCTTGTTTGCTATCTTATACTTAAAAATGTAGTACTCTAATTGTTTCAAAACGCTAAAAATAGAACGTCCCTTTTAATAATTAAATTCTTACATTCTTGACGTCATAAGCCCGCCTTGAACGGGAACATTACGTATAAAATGCTTGTGTTATCTCAGACTGCCATATTGTTTGCCCATATTTGCCTAAAAGGTGCCTAAAAAAATCTTAATGTGTCTAAAAAAATATTCCAGCATGAATGACCTGGAATAAATTTAAAGTCAGATGGCTTAAAAGAAAAAAAAATGTATTTTTTGTGACACAAGGTGTTGTTTTACTGGCCATTTTTAATAACAAATTATTGGAAGTAAGCTAATTGTTTCCTGATGATAAATATGTTGGCCTTACACATACAAAACACGTAACTTCACCTTAGCATAAATAATGCTTAAGTTATCAGCTGTTGGTAAAATGAAAAAAATCTAGTATGATTTTTTGTGTTTCTTATGATAGTAGACAATCAGATAGAAAGAAGAAGAGACACATAAAAACTATAAAAATTGGTTGTTAATCTGCTGAGCACCAACTTAACGTATTTAAAGGGAATGCTTTCTCTATTCAATGAAACAAAAAGAAAAGAGATGTAACATTTTAGAGATGTCAGATGTCCGGACATGTCATTTTTGATGTTTCTAATCAACGTTTTCGTCAGATAGAAAAAAATCCAGCTGCACTAAAAGTTTCACAAACAGTAAAAAGACAGACAAAAATTTAAAAAACAAGGTGTATATATTTTTCCTCTTACAAAATAAGATATTGGTGCCCTATGAAGAACTACATAAAATTTGCGCAACTCTTCGACATGTCCTTGTCAACTTCAATGTCAATTTAAGGAATGTTTCTGAGAAAACTTCCTGTAGGGATATTTATTTGACACTTTTCTCGAATAATGTTCTGATCGACACATAAATTACAGCGTAGAATTTGAAATATGTATAAATCTAGAGTTCGAACCATGTAAGTTTGCGCGCAAAGAAAGATGTTGCCAAAACTAGAAATATATTTACCCTTACGTTTTATGAAAATATATTGGCAATAATTAGTAATATATATATATATATATATATATATATACATTGTATCTTTAATAAAAATAAAAAATGGCATTGCTAAAGGAAACTACTTATCGCGATAACTCATAAATAATAATATAAAAAAAAATAATCTAGTGTTTTATAACAGGTTACAAATTTTACTATATGTAAATAACAATTACCGACAAAACTTAATCTCCATCAAATCAAATCAAATCTTTCAAACAAATAAATCTCATCGAAATCGGTTCGTTCGTTAGAAAACAACACGGCACCAATTCTGAGCTGCTAATGGTGCTCTCCGTGTATGGCCATCATTTCGATCCGATGGTAGTTTATAAAAACAATAACGAACAAAAGTTCCACTTATATGATCCATGTGAATAAAGTTTTTTTCTTATTTTAAATAAATAATTACACTTATAATTTGGTAACATTCACCTAATGTCAAAATAGTTTAAACTTTTCCTGCGCGCAGATCTATCTGTCGATCATTTTACTCGTAGTTCCATAACGACGACTGTGTATTTTTTTTATCCCTAGACATCATTCAGAGCCGTAAATGTAACAGGCTCAGTATCAAGTATTGCTGTCTCCATATAACTGTCACTTTATTATACGTGTAGTAATCTGGATTTGTCATTGACATGATGAATTTCTGTAATTATCTATATTAAACAAATTTGGGTTTTGGGAAAAAGATTTACAATACTTATGTATTTCAGAAACATCTCTCATTGATCTTAATACAGGTTATTTAATAATTTATATGAGTGGCATAGGAAATCCAACATTAACCGTAGACTACTGATGGTTAGGGTCTGAATTTATAAGTTATGAAATTCTTTTGAGAATTGGTGAGATCAGAGAGAAAGTGTGTTGATAGAAAATTTGAGTGTCAATGAGAAAAAATATGCTTCGTTGGCTTAATCACATGAGAAGTGTGGCAGATTAAAGATTAACAAAACAGTTAAACAATGCGAATGAAACAAAAAATTGACCTGAAAGAATTAGATTGATATTCCACAACCAAATATTTTTTGAGGGACAATATTTGAGGGTGGTGTCCCTCAAATAATATTTGGTTCTGGAATATCAATCTTATTCTTTCGGGTATAAACAAAGCAAGGGTTTTCAAAAATAATGTGTTTATGTCAATGTGAAGGTAAGACACGACGTGACACTTGGCTTTTGACACTATCTGTCCACTACTTATGGGACTTGGCGTGAAGATATGTATGTATCACTAATTTCATAAACTACAGAAACTACAGAGTTATAACTAAGATCCGGAGTTATTGTTAATTATTTCCGGAAATAAGAGACCTGCCACGTAGAGACTATGCAAATGTGAATCGGGAATTCGAACTGGGTATGATATAAATTAAAATTAACTTGAGATGAATATGAAATGGGAATCGAAATCTATTGCTTAAGGTTAACATGGTTCCGACGAGCTCACGTCTTTGGATTATATATTACTTTCACGTTATAAGATATATGTCTGTTGGGAAAGATCAGTATTGAAATTGATGTAAAAATTAAATATTCGAAAGAAATTGTTATCATTTTTGATGTTTATTTGATAGATTTGAAAAAAAAACGAAGGAAAAGTAAAAAATTGAAACAATGAGAAGAAATAAATGAAATACCTAAAATACCAAAAGAGGTGATAGATATTGTGCGTTACTTAATAAGTTTAAAAGAAAAAGAAACGGAGGAATACTAGACGAAGAAATTACAAAAAAAAAATGAAATATACTTGAGATGAAACTGCACATTCGAAAGACTTTTTTTATGATATTGGAAGGCAAACAAGCAGATGGATTTCCTGATGGTAAGAAATTCACGCTGCCTAGAGACACCAAAGGTTGTAATGGTGCGTTGCCAACCTGAGGCCGGGATGTTAGGCCTTGAGCAAATGTAAGTCTACCGGCTACCTTACCCTCCGAACCGGAACACGTCATGACGTTATGGCGGCAGGAATAGGTAAGGTGGTGGTACCAATCCGGGCGAGTCGCTGCGAAACTCTACCACTTAGTCAGAAGTCATAGTGTTAGAATAACACTGTTAGTGAGGGTGAGCTCTCTGCTCGCCTTTTACGAGCTGCCTGGCAAGAAAGTCTACAAAGGAAGGTGGAATGGTCTATTCTACAAAGGAGCCCGGACCAACACTGCACGACACTTAATCGACTTCTATTATTTTTCTATTATTCTATGACAGACTTGAAAGAAAAAACAAGTGAAGAAAAGGTAAACGAAGAAGTAATAGAAATAAATAAAATCAAAAATAATTTAAGTTGATATATGAAGTGTTCATTCAAAATTACTGTTTAAGATGACCAAGCTTTTATTGAAATTTAAAATTAATGTTAATTCATGTAGAATTCATTATAATTTGGACATTAACATGAACATTATACATTCGAAAAAAGTTATTAAAAAAAGAATAAAAGAAGCAAAGGAAAATAAATAACAGAAATACAGAAAAGTTAGAAAATGAGAAGTGGGATGAACAAATTACTGATACTAATTTGCCATCCATGACTATAAAACTTGACTTCACTTACCAAAACGTAATAAAAAGTATATCATATAAATATAAATAGTTATGGAAACTTCATATAAAATATGTTAAATAACCTAAAGTGTAAAATGATAATGTCAATAAAAGTATTTTTTAAGTTACTTCTTTTATTTATTGTCATTTCAATAAAACTTTAAAAAACAGTAATGCAAGAGTTGATGATAACGTGGTTTTATTCAACAGAAAACGCAATAGTCGACGATAAAAAGTTATAGAGCATTGTTACCAGCCATCTATGGTTAAACTGTCAATAAAATGAAGATATTGTCTGCAGCGTTCTTTCTAACAAATAAAATAATTCCTCGGTTCCAATCGGAGCCTCTACCAATGGTTTACCACCGGTTGATGTTATTCTAATATTACTTTCATCGGTATTGTGGTGGCTTTTGCAAATGCTAGAAATGTACTTGTCTGTTTTAAAATGCGAAACGAAATCATATCTAAAAGTGATATGTGTTGTATATTTTTCTAATTGATTTTGTCACATTAACCTTTATTTAATTTTGAGGAACTATTCCTAACTTTTGAGTAACTATACTTTGTATTTAAATATAAAATGATTAAAAAAAGAGGAAAGTATATTTTTGAATCTTGGATTGTTTATGTCTGATAATCAATCGATGGCTCCGAAGTTTCTGGATCGATTCTACAAATTATTTTTGTATTAGAAAGAGTTTTCTTCTGACGTGGTCTAATTGCTTCGTGGTCTGGAAATTGAAGTTTTTTTTCTGAGAGCACCCCAAAACGCTTTCAGCTCTAAATTCTCCTAAGTAAGAAATAAATCAACTACCCCCATAGTTAAACCCTTGCTACAGAAAAGTTGGCCTAGCTTCTGATGGATTACACGAGAGAAAAAACCCAGTACACAAAAGTACTTGATTATTGATGTTTTTTTTAACGCCCGATTGAAAAAAGGATGTACAACATCCTTCTCTGCAAACGTTACGTTTACGTTTGTTATGTGTGATTTTGTGGCCTTATAATTTTTAAACGGATTGCTCGATTTCGATGCGAAATTTTTTACTTGAAAGCTGATGTGTTTGAAATGGTTATTAACTATATTTAACTACATTATATCATATGGATTTTATTGGGGGTTATAGACTTTTTTTTTTTAATTTTAGTGTTTTTTATGTTATGCTATGGCAAAAAGTAGGCGATTTTTTTTCAGATGTTAATACAAATATCATCGAATATATATAAATACTTTGGATGTAGCAAGTCCTTTTCAAACGAATGGCCTGGATTTTTTTCATTTGTGAATGGCTAATGACTGTGATAGTAGAGTGTATGTGGTATCACTTTGGTGATACCAATCCAACTTAGTTATTCTACAATCAAGTTTTTCTAATAAATTTTATTCACGTAGATCTACACAAAGATTCTTGTGACTATTATTATATTTACTTATATCTGTTTACTAGTGGTCGCTCGTTGGTCGAAATTCGACCATAATAAATTTTAACACCTTGTTGATAAGAACGCCATCTTTATTTCTTAAGACCAACTACTTTGTTTCCAAACTTTTTAGTCCGCCATCTGTGATCTTTTATCGTTATCATCAATATATTTGTTTGTGTGTGTCAAATGCATATCAGTGTGGATTATGTTTTATTTATCGATTTAATGTACTTTATAAGCATTAATATTTAACAATATTAGCATTCTGAACTTCTCCTACACATAAACTATAAGCGTGCCAAGTTTTATGCTCCAGCGTCCGCGCAATTTTCGTAAAAAGGAATCCAAAGTTTTGGCATCACGTATTAATATATAGATGTCATATCAATACTATAACTTTTGTTTCAGTATGTATGGAGCTTCTGGTGCAGCACCGCGCGAGGCACGGGGGCCCCCGCGCGAGCGGCCCGACGTATTGCCTGCGCCGGCGCCGCTCGAGCCTGCCGCTGTCCCTTCCAGACCGGGGAAGGACAGTGTTGCGCGGCTCACTCTTACTGGACTTTCTTATGTTGTTACCGTAAGTTTCACATGTTTTGACGTGACAACGTCTTATAATTCGACAGAGCCGGCTGAACGCACCAAAAAACATGACTCACGTAGCGTTACCTCGCTCTGAGGCGTTCCATTTAAAACTTGAAGTGCAAGTGAGAGCGCGGAACGAGCGACAAAGAGGCGCAATCGGCCTCCGTTCTTATGACGTTATCACGTTCTACAATCGTCAGTGAAAAGACTTTACAGAGAACCGCTTTTTTATGGTATGGGAAGGCAAACAAACAGTCGGATTTCCTGATGGTAAAAAATTCACTCTGACTTGAGACATCAAAGCTAGTAATGGTGCGTTACCAACCGAAGGCTGGGATGTTAGGCCTCAAGCAAAAGTAAGTTTACCGGTTACCTTACCATCCCAACCGGAACACATCAACGGCAAGCATTGACGTTATTGCGGCAGGAATAGGTAAGGCGGTGGTACAAATCCGGGAGAGTCGCTGCGAAACTTTACCGCCTAGTAGGATATCATCTAGCTTAATAGTATTTGCCCCACATATACGCCGAAAAATTCCGTAGTGAAAAATCGAAATGCAATTTCGAATGCAACGAATCTATGGATCAAATCTATGGATTTACCACATGCATCACTAATTTTTATGTACGGAATTTGAGTGTATGTTTTTGAGTGTATGTGTATGAGTATATTTTAAGAAACGGAATTTCTTTAAGGAATTTGGGACATGAATTTAATAGAAAAGGTTTTGTGTCACACTGTGCGAGACACAGAGCGGCTTGAAGGTTGGCCTGCATCTCCGTGATGTCTGTGCTATTGTGTATTTCTGATCAAAGAGCAATGTTAATTTAAGCTACTTTGAATTCAGATGATACACACTGTGCATTATGATAATCACATTAAAGACATACTGCGCTATTACAATTTTAACCAACTTAAAAAAGAGGTTATGTATTCGACCCATATTAAGTATGTTTGTGTCTCTATATGTTCGCTGTTGTTATTATGTAATGGTTCGTTTTATATAACACTAGCAGTTTTACGCAGCTTTGCCTGCGTAACTTGGATTTTACTGCACCGATTTTGATGAAACAAAGCTTATGTCACTCGTGGATAATGTAGCTTTCGAATGGTGAAAGAATTTTTAAAATTGGTCCTTTAGTTTTTGAGCCTATTCATTACAACCAAACAAACAAACAAAGTTTTTCTCTTTATAATATGAGTATGATTAAGGAGAAGTATTTTCAGAAAAGTAAATCGTCTGTTTTTGTTTTTAGAGATTTAAACATCAATCACATTGATGTAGATTACTCTAATATTCAAGTAGTGCCAGTTTCACGCAGCTTCACCTCCGTAACTTCTACATCACCGATTTTGATGAAACAAAGCTTAAGTCACTCAGGGATAAAGTAGCATTCTAAAAGTGACTGAATTTTTGAAATAGGTCTGGTAGTTTCGGAGCCTATTCATTTCAAACAAAATTACCAACAAAAAATCAAATCTTTCCTCTATATAATATTAGTAAAGACAACCCTTTTAACCCTGCTTGATATTTATTAATACTCTATGTAATGTTCTAGTTGCCCCAGCGAACTAACACTTTCCGCGCTATATAATGTAATATTTTTTAATTTTCAAATTTGTTTATTTTTTATTTCAAATTTCGGTTAATCATTTCTGAGAAAAATAAAAAAAAAGGTATCTTTAATCAATAAAAGTTCCCAATTTTTTATCATGTTGCTGTAAGAAAATAAAGAAATATGAACTAAAGAATACCTCAGAGTAAGCTGTATTACGTCAGATAGGACCTAACAAGATAATCTACCGCAGGGCTATTACGGCCTCAGATGGCTTATACCAAGCTTTTGACCTAGTTTAGCAGCATTTCGAAGTTTGTTGAATATAGGAGTTTGCTGTTAAAAATGTTACCACTTAGCACAAAAAATTAACTGTGTGTGGAAAATATGAACTTGGATATTCTTGACACGGTTTAGAAATGTTAGCGCTATTACTTGATTTAGTTGGTGAAAAATATATACCTACCTAGACTTTATAATTTGTGGCCGTAGAAGACAAGCAAATTGATTTCTTTAAGGTTAGATATACTTATGCAACTCATAGACACATGACATGGTCTCGGGTTCGATCGCTGGGTAGGGCAACTAAAAATAGGTTTTTTCAATTTTCTACTAAAAAATAACGTTGTCCGAGATTGGATATGGGTACATATTGGTTGGTTGGCGATAGATTTGCCACTTATCACACTTTTGGGCTAGTGTCTTCTGCTAGTCGTGGATAAAGCGGTTTTACTTCTGCCTGCCTCTTCTCGAATACAGTGAAAATACTGTAATAGACATCATAGGGGTTACTGGTACTTTCCTATCAGCACGTTAAGGTGCTGTGGTTGTTGAAAGTGACACGTTCCGACGTGAATGTGACAGAAAAACGAAAAGCAGATTGCAATGCTTTTTGACGGAATCATCACCAATGTTGCAAAAGTATACATTTGTATTTCAAGTTTTATGGAAACGATGATTTAAGGCCAGAACCTTTCACGTACTCGGTCAAAATATCAGGTCAATTTTGACTGACTACGTAAAAGGAGATAACAAAGAAATTTCCCCGTGTTGGTCCGGGCTCCTTTGTTGAATAGACCATCTACCTTCTTGCCAGGTAGCTCGTAAAAGGCGAGCATAGGCTCACCGTCACTAACACCGTGACATCTTACTAGGTGGTAGAGTTTCGCAGCGACTCGCCCGGATTGATACCACCGCCTTACCTATTCCTGCCGCCATAACGTCAATGCTTGCTGTTGACGTGTTCCCGTTGGAGGGTAAGGTAGCCGGTAAACTGACTTTTGCTTGAGGCCTTACATCCCGGCCTCTGGTTAGCAACGCACCATTGCCACCTTTGGTGTCTCTAGGCGACGTGAGAAATTCACGTATCATCAGGAAATCAGGAAATCCGTCTGCTTGTATTACTGTGACCTTTCCCAATACTTGTAACCTTATATTTTCCTGCGGTTTCACTCGCGGTTAAATCATAAAAAAGTATCCTATGCTTCTTTTAATATCTATAAGAATTATGTTTACAAATTTTGACGAATGTTGCTTATTAGTTTTTGAGTAAAAGTGTAACAAACAAATTAACATTCACATTTATATTATTAATAGGATCAAAGATGTGATGAACCTTCTTTAAAGTAAAAGTGAATAAACATCTTGCTTGTTACGTTCCAACTTTCTACCCCACCTGATATTACCTCGAAAGAAAATTCTATTTCTTGGCCGTTCTAATAATAAAGGAAGCAGATCTTTTCATCCTGGAATATTAGATATGTACCGATATAGCTTTTTACGAATATAGTATTTTCTAATATAATATTTTCTCTTGAACCTACATAATATTCTCGAGATAACACGAAAATGACAAAATCAGCCGAATTGAGAAGAAGAGAAAGACCTCGTTTTTTGAGTTGGTTAAAATTACTAAAATACGACATTACCACTTCATCTATTTTCGCAATGTAAGTAAGTATTACTAAGTAAAATTAAAAAAACACATTTTGGAAAATTAAAAAAACACATTTTGGAACTTTTTTTAAATTTTGTGAGAATTCATCGCACGATCGATCGAATTTATTTATTATATATCGCCTCTGTGGTCTAGCGGTTCAGTTGTCGGACTTGACTGTATGAGGTCCCGGGTTCGAATCTCGGGTCGGGCAACGAGAAAAAATTGGGTTTTTCTAATTTTCTAATAAAAAAAATGTTGCTCGGGATAGGATATGTGCCCGGTTGGCAATAGGCTTGCCACCTATTATATTGTGGGACTTAGTATACTCTTCTAGTCGTGGGTGCCCTGGTTGTACCTCTGCCTACCAATCCGAGGATATAGGCGCGAAGATCCTTTTTTTTATATGAGACCATCCCTGACCATTGACATATATTTTGAAAATAAAAATACAAAAACGCATTCGTCACTGGCGTTTATTCACGTAACAAGCGTACAAAAATAATAACAGTAAATTAAAATCAACAAAACTAATTACTGCCATACTGGTTTACTAAATGAAACTTTGACTTTAGAAAGTCAAAGCTCCATTCATTTCGACTCTACAAAGTCAAGTGATATTTATTAAAGCTATTAGTTTCCAATACAACAAAAGTTTTGATTTATCTCAAAATATTATGTCTAAGTTTATAATATCTAAAGTACAATTCGTATCAACAACCTCGGCTGAATTATAACAACTTTGAATATTGTTAATCGGTCGTGGGAGAAGTTAAGCCGTTATCCACATAAACTCAATTAAATATTAATTAAAAGCCTCATTGGTCTAACGCCAATGATTGACAGGGTTTGAGTTTTTAACAACAATTACATCACTTTCAAAGCTCAACTTATACAAACTGTTTTCGATAGTTACATGTTTGTTTGTTTTTTTCGTTTTAGTCCGGGTCCTCGGTATGTAAAAGATCATCTGCCTTCTTGCCTGGTAGCTTGTGAGATGCGAGTTTACGCTAATTCGATATTACCTTCGTGTTGGTCCGGGCTCCTTTGCAGAATAGACCATCTGTCTTCCTGTCAGGCAGCTCGAAAAAGGCGAGCATAGGCTTACCGCCACTAACACCGTGACATCTGACTAGGTAGTAGAGTTTCGCAGCGATTCGCCCGGATCGTTACCTCATCCTTACCTATTCCTGCCGCCATAACTTCAACGCTTGCCGTTGACGTTTTCCAGTTCGGAGGGTAAGGTAGCTGGTAAACTTACTTTTGCTCGAGGCCTAATAACTCGGCCTAAGGTTGGTAATGCACCATTACCAGATTTGGTGTCTCTAGGCGGCTGAATTTCTTATCATTAGGAAATCCTTCTGCTTGTTTCCCTTCCAATATCATAACAAAAAGATTATTATTGCGTTGTGATTGAAGTGCCGTGCTACTACTTTTCTTGGTAGGCTCCCGGAACCTTACCTAATCCTACCTAACAAAATGGACGAAAATTTGCTTACACCTACGCTACACAGATTTGGCAGAGACATTATTCGCAGTTGCGAATGAATGAATGAACCATGACGAATGGTTGATGTAACAGCGTTTTTTTTTATTTGTAACTAACAAAGTAACCGTGCGATTTGTTAATAGTATTTCGGGTAAATAACAGTATTTCTTTAATATAGCAAAGAACAATTACAGACTATATTGTACTGTTTTAAGCTTTTGTTTAAGCGGTTATGGATATATTAAAGCTTACTACTTAGTATTCGATTTTTATCTGCTTTATAAATGTTATAGTTACGATCACAAAATGAGAAAGAAATTCAAACTGAAACATGTAGTTACAACACTGAAGGCGCGTAGCCCTATCGCGTGTTCCCACTGCACGGTTGTACGTATTTAATTCAAAAACAGGGCCGAATTAAGATACTGTATATTATAATATCGTAGCGATAGCTTTATAAAAATAACTATCTATTACATACAGGACAGCTACGTAATTGTTAGCTGTCCTATTCCATAAATACTTATAAGTATCTAATGGTTATGTATTTTACAAATAGTCTTCTAACCCATAGAAATGGGTAGGAAACTTTAAATATACTTGAGAATCCGGTTCCAACAAAACTCTATTTTGATTCAATCTATTGGCCTTTTCCCAAAAGGGTCTGTAACAAATAGTCGTAAACTTATAAATTGTGTTTTATGTATTTCGTACTTTGAATGGAAATTCTAAGGATGACGTACTTTGCCTATATTTGTTTACTCGTAGCTTTCTACTTAGATATCAAAATATGTGGGTTGTAGAGATAAATTAGTTTTTAAGTAAGTTTACATAAAACAATAGGTGGTTTATTTTTTTAAGAAGTATAATTACGCTCGTTTATCCTAAGAGCTATGTCTTTTAAATAAAGAAATAATTAACCTCAGCCAGGATTTGAATCTCGTACCGTACCGTCTCGAGGACGAAGTTTACGGGTGACAAAAAGTGGTCAGTTTGATACCTCTTAGATTATATTTTTCGTGAACCGCTTTACTTCGGACACCCGTTGAGATATCAAACAAAAAGCAACCCATGTTCTTTTTCCAAGTTACAATCTATTCCTTTGCCAAAATTAATCAAAATCAGTCTAGCTCTTTTGATGCGAAAACGTAACAAATGTTTTAATAAACACAATTTTGTATCTATATCTAGTATTATAATATATCTAGTCCATATAAAAAATTCGATGACATACTAACTCTAACTAAACTAAAAAGAACTACTGGACTGATTTACAATTTTTTTGCGATTTAGAAGTTATAAAACTTATAAGTTACAGTTTTATCAAGTTGGAAAGGTTTATTTTATGTGCGCAATTATATTCTTCGCCATTTTTTTTTCTAAAAATTTTTGTTTTCTAAATTGGTAAGAATATAAGAGTCAATTGATAGAGACGTTTAGAGTACAATGTGGTAATGGAAACGTTTTTATACCAACAAATTTAATTTATATAGGTTCACAAATCCACTAATGTTTAAAATACAAATGTCTGTATGTCTGTCTGTTTATCTCTTGCTTTTCCATGGCTAACCAATACGTAATAAACATAGGATGAAAGTTTGTATAAAACTCGTACCTATGCTATGCCGACAAAGTCGCGAGAAAACAGTAGGTAGTATTTGATAAAACTAGGTATCTTTACTGCATATTTGTCCTATATTTTGATTTTTTGTTTGTTTGTAATGAAAAGACTCCGAAACTACTTTACCTATTTCAAAAAATTCTTTCAACTGTAAAATGCTATATTATTTTTGAGTGACATAGGCTTTTTTTCATGAAAATCGGTGCAGTAAAAGCCAAGTTACGCAGTTCAGTTAAGCAGGCGAAGATGCGTGAAACTGCTAGTTTATTATAAACACAAACCAAACCAAACCATTATGTCGTGCATTTGATACACGAACAAGTTCATAAAATTATAATTTCCATGCTTGCAATTTCCAACGGCTATTCGCGAAAGCCCAAACAGCCGATGCAAATCCTCCGCGACCGGCCATAATTTCTCATTTTAGTGGTTTCCAAATATGCGATGGACGAATTAGGCTTCCATATTTCTGTGTAATAAATTATAAAAGCGACGTCTTTAGGGATCGAGCCGATCGTTATGGGGCCGTAAATAACATCTGACCCCTCTTCCGCCAATATCCTGTAAGTCAAATACACAAAATAGTGCTTACTAGATATGAATGTTTTATGATTTTTATGGATTCGCGGACTTGACTTCTGGACGTCTCGAGTTCGATCTCCGAACGGACGATAAAAAAAAAGAAATGTGTATTTTCAATTTTCTAACAAAAAAGCGGTTGTCTGTAAAGTCGGTTTATTGACGATAGTTGAACGTGACAACGTCAAAAGAACGGAGGCCGATTGTGCCTCTTTGTCGCTCGTTCCGCGCTCTCGCTTGCGCTTCAAGCCTTAAATGGCACGCCTCAGAGCGAGGTAACGTCGCATGAGTCATGCTTTTTAGTGCGTGCTCTATCGAATTATAAGACCCACTACACTAACTTTAAGTTATCTCCTTTTTACGGTAGTAAAAGAAAGAGATGAGACACATTTAGTTTTGGCAGATTAATTTGTTTATAACATTTCAACAGAATTTTATTCTATTCCTCGGAAAATATTGATTAAAACGTCACAAATAGACATGTCCGGACTAATTGGACACGTCTAAATATTCCATCTCTTTTCTTTTTGTTGTATTAAAAAAAACAGCATATACTTAAAATAAGGTAGTAATCTTACCTTTGGTAGTACTTAACTACTTCTTAACATTAAAATTGGCAATCATTTACATTTTTTATATGAGATACGATTCATCACCCATTACTAAGATCAAGAAAACTTTTAACTTTATTAATAATAAGAAGAAATGCAATTGGTACCAGGAAAGAAATAGGATAATAGTCAAGATCCGAGGGTGATGCAGCGTGTTCGTAAGAAAAGTAATTAATGTTAAAGCTAGCCAGGACTTCCATTAAAGGGAGTTGGCGTAGAGAAAAGTATATCGGTCGAGGACCTCGTCTATAAGCTAAATCTTAGACTAACGGCGAGGCTCGGTTTCGAAACCCCACGAAGACAGGAACTTGTGTAATGAACATACCATTGGTCAACGTGTTTATTACATTTGTACTAGTTTAGATTTCAGTATTTTCATGTATTAGTATCGTTGACTGACCATACTAACGCAGATACCATTTTGGTGTTATATTTGTTAATATTATTAATGTTAAAATCTTTTTGAAATTGTTCTAGGCGGTGACAAGAAGATCACGACAGTCGACATCAGCGCAGTGGTCTCGATCCTTTCGTGGTAGCGCCAGCAGCCCACAAGATGATGCCGATATCGATGATGTGTTCTTCTCACCGCAATCTCTTACCTCGCCGCTGAATCAGCAGCATCACGACGAAAGTGAAGTTGATGGACCAAAAGGGTAAGTTACATTTTGAAATACAATTCTAACATTCAGATAAGACTATAAGGCGATGTTTTGTACCAAATTTCAAGAGTCTGAGTTTACGGGAAGTGAATATTTCGAAAACTCCGCGAAGTTTGTGGTACTAATGGTCGTATCTTTTGATCGCTTTTACTTAGAAGTTTGATTTTTACGATTATCTAGCTCTTTGGTTAGAGCATCGTAAGCAAAAGAAAAAGGGCACGGGTCAAAATCCTGAGTGAGCTGAAACCTGTCTTTCTTTAAAAAAGTGTAAAATATATAATGTATTGAATCAGGCGTTTCTTTGCGGAAATCTATTGTAATAATAAAATAAGTAAAAAAAGTATCTTTACGACCATATACGTCGTAGACAGAGGCACAACCAAGGCATCCACGACTAAGTCCCACAATGCGATAGGTGGCAAGCCTATCGCCAACCGGACACATAACCATTGTTGTAGATGTAGAATAATATTCTTTATTTTGCTAATTCCATATGCTTACATGTATGTCTATGTCTTCCATGTACTATAACTGTTGTGGCGAGTAGTCTTCCAAATGACTCAGAATGTGACAAGACTAACTAACGTTCACAGCACCCACTTCCGCGACCAGACCACGAATAAAGTAAGAGCTAGGGATATATTGTAAATTGTTACGTCGTTCGCATGTGACAACCTAACCTAAGGTTCCCACCTCCCGCCACCGCGACCAGGTCACGAATAGAATCCGAACTCGGGAAATAAAACAACTTGACCCGTCCTTTGCCAACCTTGTGAAAGAACTCACTACAGAAAATACCAAATCGCACTCGACGTACGTTTGCCTCGATACCAAGGCATCCCCAGGAAATCGATCGTTTTGAAATTAGGAAAATTGTTTTCGTAATTTTATCGCACTACAACGGTGTAAGTGACTGTAAGCCTATGCTCGCATTTTACAAGCTGCCTGGCAGGAAGGCAGGCATCTTTAGAGTCCTTTGATGACTTGCCGCGCAAAACTTATGTAGAAATTAGCAATCCATAATTTAAATATAATCGATTGCTGTAATGTCTGTAACTACTTGTATTTAACTAGTTATAGATGTAGTTTTCCAGAGGTTAGGTTTTTTAGTTTTTCCCGTGTTGGTCCGGGCTCCTTTGTAGAATAGACCATCTGCCTTCCTGTGCCAGGCAGCTCGTAAAAGGCGAGCATAGGCCCACCGTCACTAACACCGTGACATCCGACTAGGTGGTAGAGTTTGACAGCAACTCGCCCGGATTGGTACCACCGCCTTACCTATTCCTGCCGCCATAACGTCATGGCGTGTTCCGGTTCGGATGGTAAGGTAGCCGGTAAATTTACTTTTGCTCGAGGTCTAACATCCCGACCTCTGGTTGGCAACGCACCATTAGCACCTTTGGTGTCTCTAGGCGGTGTAAATTTCTTACCATCAGGAAATCCGTCTGCTTGTTTGCCTTCCAATTCCTTAATAAAAAAAGGCTTAGATGTGGCAATTTGAATCTTCGTTTTCAAAAGTGGTTATATTGAATAATAAAAAACCAAATAATTTAGTTGTGTTGCCATATAAATTTTATCAATTTATGTTTATATTTGAAGGAGTATTGGCTTAATAAAGATTTCATTCGAGAACCTCCTCGTTTTGTAGTCGGTTAATAACTTATTACTTCATAGCATTAAAGTGTCACATTAACATAAAAAAAAGATCACTTTAGCCCTTTTTTAGTGATTATGGCTTGACAAGTTTACTCGCTACCGTCTCTGTAAAATCTTTGAACAACGCTTCTATTGGTAGCTAAAAGAAACAGATTTTTAGACCAAAAGTGTCATAGATTTCGACACGTAACTTACCGAACATAATCTATACCAACTAATGGTAAAGTCTCTTATTACTTAGTGTGGCATTTTTATGACACAAGAGGGCGAATAAACACCCAAAATTGCTTAAAAGATATTTCTGTTTCCTTACTTTTATAGTTGGCTGTTTAGCCTCACGTGTAGGAGGTCTTTTGTTGTTCTTTCCTTTAGATATAAATTAGAATGTGATACCCACGAAATTAACTTACTACTCTATTAGAAATAGTATTAAAACCTACGAATTTCATAACCATGTTGGATTTAATCATTTTTGTAAAGGTATAGTCCCATATAAATTATATCAGACTAAATATTTATGCACATTTTTTTAATAAATCCCAGGACAAGTCACACAAATTGAATCTGACCCCAAAGTAAGCAAATTATATGCTTGTGTTATGGGTGTTAGTCAACGATACTAATACATAGAAATACTTAAATAGATACCAAAATAAATTTAATAAACACCCAGACCAGGAAATGCAAACATATAACCGCCTCGTTGGTTGAGCGGCTAGCGTACTCGCCTAACTGCATCGACGAATCGCGAGGCTCGGGTTCGATTCCCGACGGGGACAAGCATTTGTGTGATGAACATTTAGATGTGTGCATTTCTGGGTCTGGGTGCTTATTAAATGTATTCTAGTATTTATTAAGGTATTTCTAAGTAATAGTATCGTTGACTAACACCCATAACACAAGCATATAATTTGCTTACTTTGGGGTTAGATTCAATTTGTATTTGTGTTTATAAATGTTCATCAGACAAATGCCTGTCCCCGTTAGAAACCGAACCCGAGCTTCGCGGTTGGTCGATGTAGTTAGACGTCGTGTACGCTAGCCACTCGACCAACGAAGCGTTCAATTAAAGTTCATTCATGATGAAATATATTGAATCCTCGGAATCACGATCACGTACCTAAAATAATGTTGAAAGTAATATCCTCCTTTTTAGAACAGATTAAAAGTAATTAAAAATCATATAATTCTTAATTCTGAACAGTTTTCGTTGTTAAAAACTTAAAAATGATATTCCTTGTTCTGAGTGATTGTAGAAAATTTATTTACAAAATCGTTTCATCTAAATGTTGAAATTTTTTTGTTTTATTTAATTGCGGGAGTAAAGACCAGTTTTAAATACCTATCTAAGATAAGAGATAAGGCTACTTTAGGCTTATCATTAGGCTATAGTTGTTATTGCTATGCTATTAATTTATAATAAAAAAGTATCTTGGCGCCCATTTCCCCGAAGAGGTAGGCAGAGGCTCAACCAGGGCACCCACGATTAGACGAAGACAATAAGTTCCACAATGTGATAGGTGGCAAGCCTATTGCCAACCGGGCACATATCCAATCCCGAGCAACGTTTTTTTGCCAGAAAATTGGAAAAACCCAATTTTCTTTTTGTTTCCCGACCCGAAATTGGAACCCGGGACCTCTTGCGGTCTAGTCCAACCACTGAATCGCTAGACCACAGACCACAGATGTAATTTGTATTAAAGTAAGTACATACACCAAACTATATTTTCTAACAATTTTCGTCCATATGCCTGTTTCTTGTGGCTAATCTCTGAAACGAATGGACCAAATTTGACGGGATTTCCATTGGTAGGCAGGAGTTGTAATAAGGGGTAGCTTCTGTTACTTTATATGATGTTACATTTCTTAATTAATTATTTACAAGACTTATGATTGGTTAAGATGGGCTAGAAATTCCAATTTTATGGACTAATTAAATTGTATTTGTTTTTGAATTTACATTTAAAGATTAAATTAATTTTAAACTACAAACAGCCTTAAATTAGAACTATTATTAAAACTGTAATTATAAAGCTAAAGCTGTGATAGTAAAGCTACTTAAGAAGCCATTCTGTAAGATATTATTGCCTAAGTTAAATAATTGATATTTACATTATTCATGATAGAAAATTAAACTTTACAAAGCCAATACTAAACAGCTATAAATAAAATTAAAGGCAAATTATTATTTTGATTAGTTAGTTCGGGCCCACCGTGTACAAAAGACTATGTACATCTCTGCCTGTTACGTGTAACGTTAGTTACTGTACTCTTCCGACACGGCTTAACCGATTCTCATGAAATTTTGTGAGCATATTGAGTAGGTCTGAGAATCGGCCAACATCTATTTTTCATACCTCTAAGTGTTAAGGGTGACTCAATCCACTTTTTATAGCAGAACAATGTCTGCCGGGTCAGCTAGTAGATATATAAAAAGTCAAAAGTAGAGCTTCACTAATATATCAGATAAGTTAATTTTACCGCAATATCTTTGTTGTTTGTCTCTAAGAAAATACTATTACAGGATATTTATTCTATAACTTGTAATAGAAAGCTTAAAAAGGTCAAATAGATGCCTATTATCCTTGAACATAAGAGCTGAACGATGATATTTATTACTTCGAAATCCCTTATCAAAGCGGTCTATCAATAAGTGGGTTTATTGAGTATATTAGTGTTTGAGGCTAGAAAACCCTCTAGGGCATTTCATAAACCTGGAATAATGGCACATTCTTTTACAAATGGACCGGATTTTATAGGTAATTGACCATTCGAAAGATAAATAGAATTTAGGATATGATTTGGCACGTTTTGATAGTTTTGTAACTTTTTAGGGTTCCGGCAAAATAAATAGATATCCCAGGACAAGTTACACAAATTGAATCTAACCCTAAAGTAAGCAAATTATATGTTTGTGTTATGGGTCTTAGTCAACGATTGTAATACATAGAAATACTAATTAAATAAACACCCAGACCCGGAAATGCAGACATCTAATAATTGTTCATCACAAAAATGCCTGCCCCCGTTGGGAATCGAACCCGAACCTCGCGGTTGATCGGTGTAGTTAGGCGTGTACGCTAGCCACTCGACCAACAGGCGGCAGAAAATTGAAATCTTATATATTTATCAAATCCGTCAGTCTGTCCGTGTGTTACATTAATTTTATTACCAAAAAAGAAAAATCTAAAAAGATAAATGCTGTAGACTTTAATTGAGATTTTCAAGTGAAATTGGCACCACTGCTTTAACTATTCCTGCCGCTATAACGTCATTGCTCGACCTTGTCGTGTTTTGTGGAAATGCACACGATGGTTTAGGAGTGCCACGCACCGTTAATATTTGTGGTATCTATTAACAACTATCGTTTCTTACAGTCAGAATAACCAGCTGCTTATAACTATCTTCACGCCCATATCCCCAAAGAGGTAGGCACAGGCACAACCAGAGCAATCACGATTAGCCGAAGATACTAAGCCCCACAATGTGATAGGTGGCAAGCCTATTGCCAACCAGGCACATATCCGATCCCGAGCAACGTTTTTTTTATTAGATAATTGGAAAAGCCCAATTTTCTTTTTGTTGCCCGACAACAAAATGCAGTCAAGTCCAACAACTGAACCGCTAGACCACAGAGGCGATAACGTAAATAGATTAAAAAATGTATGTCTCCCTGATGATGAAATTTGACATCTTAATGGACTGTCAAATGTAATTTGATGTTTGTGCCATAGAGTATAGACTAATAACGTAAAAATTGCTTTTCTAACCGTCTTTTCAACTTCTTTAAAAAAGAAGAAGGCGTCAATTGATCTTTGTTTTGTTATAACCCCCGACGTAAAACGAAAAGGGGTGTTATAAGTTTGTAGTGGCTATGTATGTGTGTGTCTGTCTTATTTCGATGCGGTTTTTTTTAATTGGAATAAACTTTCCAATTAAGATGGTTCTTAATTAGATTGCGTATAGATTTTGGTAAGGGATTATTGATTTTTTTAGGATTATTTTCATAGTTTTTCTAATGATGAAGTAAGTAGTAATAATAAGGTGAGAAGCCAGTAACTATTCAAAAAGTTTAATCATCTTCAGATCGACAACGCGCCAATAACTTTCGTGACTACCAGCAGTGTTTTTTCTTACCAAAGAATTTTTCCTACCTACTATAACTAGATAAAGTAATAAATTATATATATAAAAGAAAGTGGTGTTAGTTACACTATTTATAACTCAAGAACGGCTGCACCGATTAGGCTGAAAATTGGTAGGGAGGTAACTTGAAACCGGGAAAAGGACATAGAATACTTTTTATCCTGTTCAGTTGTGAGAAAACTGGGAAAAACAACATTTTTATTTTTCCCACACAAACTGAACGGGCAGAACGAAGTTCGCGCGAACAGCTAGTTCTTAAATAAAAAAGGACTCCCTACAATACTTGTATGTGATGTAGCTAAGAATAATCCCGTGTAGTCCGGGCTCCTTCGCAGAATAGGCCATCTGCCGTCCTGCCAGGCAGGTCGTAAATGGCTAGCATAGGCTTACCGTCACTATCACTATGACATCCTACTAGGTGGTAGAGTTTCGCAGCGATTCTTCCGGATTAGTACTACCAACTTACCTATTGCTACCGCTATTATGTCAATGCTTGTCGTTGACGTGTTCCGGTCCGGAGGGTAAGGTAGCCAGTAAACTAACTTTTGCTCGAGGCTTTACATCGCCTTAAATGGGCAACGCACCATTACCACCTTTGTTGTCTCTAGGTGGCGTGATTTTCTTACCATCAGGAAATCCGTCTGCTTCTTTGCCCTTTAGTATCATTAAAAACATCTCAATTACGTCAGTTTTTAAAGAAAAAAAATTCATCGAAACCAGTCCATCCCATTACCAGCTAAGAGGCGAGAATAAGTTTCTCACCTCATAAAAGCTGCCAGGTAGTGAGACATAAGATTTATATTACATAGAGGACTCGAACGAAAAATATCTTCAAAATTTTCACAGTGGTAGTGGTAGTGGTAGCGCTAGTAGTAAAAAGTAGTCAAATCAAAATGGCCGTCACGAAACCTGTCACTTTTACAATTCCAACTTTTATTAAATACTCTCACTCATGCTACCTCATAACTTTGGCTCTATTATGTTGCGGCAACTTGTATATTAATTAGGTACTAATTACAGCTATACGAACAACCTCTCATTTACATTCAATAGAGATGTGAAGTTAGAAAACTTTTTGTTCGGCTGTTAATTAACAAAATTAACAAAATACAAATGTTCAGTGCTAATCAACACAGACATTTTTAAGTTAATCATAACATAAAGATTTTTCAATCCTGATATTCTTTTCTTTTCGTGTCTTTTGTTCCTAACATTCTAAAATTAAATTTTGAAAGTTTTGGTTTGAATTTGGGATAAATCTTTTTTTAATTTTACTTTAGGGGATTAGAGTCTGTTCACGTTAACATCAGTTATTTAATCTATCGTTAAGCCTTAATTTTATCGACTTCCTGACTGATTAAAGTATAAAAGACGTCTCTGGGTTCAGCCGTTTGTCACAATTTCGTATAAAAAACTAGCGGCCCCTTATGTGCATCGCTACGTATATGATCACATTAATTACATAACACAACTAAACAAAACAAAAAAACATACAACTAAAAAAGTTTCAATATGATGGCACAGTCCCCATCTAAAAAAAAATTCGATTTGACTGAAAAATACCATTAACAAAATGGCGGATAATTTTATTCAATTCATTTGTTACCAAAAATGTAATAAATGAAATACCGCTTGACCAATTTTATGCAAACTTCACATAAAGCATCTACTAAATAGTCCGAACGAAGCCTAAACATTTGGTTCGGATACGTGAACCCATTTTTGAGTTATAAAATTACTATGAAAAGTGGCATTGATTTATATATATACCAGCTAACCCAGCAAACTTCGTATCGCTTGACATTAATGCTTCGACAGTAGCGCAGTCTGTCGGATCCGATGTGAAACATTCCAAAATCAACAACGACTTATTATTAAAAAAACATTTTCCAGGAGACCAAATTGTGAATCTAAACCATTCTCGAATTCCCTAGAACACATACAAAAAGTTTCATCGACATCTTTCTAGTCGTCTAGAAGGAGTTCAGTGACATACACACTCACAGAAGAATTATTTATATAAAGATATATTTATTTGTCGAGTTATTTATTTAACACTTTATTGCACACAAAAATGACTGATCGAGTTAATGACTGATTAAAAAAAAAATCTTTCTGAGAGTAACTGTAACAGGTCCTAGATTGTTGAGTCCAGGTAGATCTTATATATTCCGTAATCTTTCATTATTACGTCTGTAAAGCTATTATACTAACCAGTCTTAGTGTTACCTAATTAACCTATGTAACTATAAAACACAATACTCCTTTATTTTGTGGTAAAAGTACTGCAAATTTTCGTAAAAAATATTTTGGCACATATCCCGCTTCTTAAAAATAAATATACGTTTCTGACAAACATATCAGTATTGCGAAGATCTGTGATGAGGGTCTAACGAGGGTTGAAGGAGATCAACTAGCATATGCGTGAATTAAACTAGTTTGTTATAAATGCTTTGCGAAAACGAACACATATTCGTTTCCTTTCCGATCCGGTAGCAGTTTCTATTTATATGAAGGCGTCATATAAGACCTCTTGTATGGTTTATGTTAAATAAATAACATCTTAGTTAATATTATAGTTAATATCTTGACGCCTGGCCCTTTAAAAGGTAGACAGAGGTACAACCAAGGAACTACCAGCCGAAGATATTTAACTTAAACCGATGGTAATAATATTGTTTTTAACTGTTTTTTTTTTTGTAAATGAAATTATTTATTTCCATATTTTTATCGATATTTGACATGGCTGTTTTATAAGATATTTTTTCCAGTTTGTTATCTTAATTTTAGAATATAATCATTTTAAAATCTTGAAAAGATTCTAATAGATCTGCAGGTAGTAAATTTTCTTTTAGAGATTTCACATCGAGCACATCCTATGTGGCTTGAATAAGATATATATAACCTTTAATTGTTTCGAAACCATTTTAGGAAATGTTTAATTTCCAACATTATTTTTCTAACTTTTTTTACCTACCGGTTCTCCTTTTCGTTCTTGATCAGCACTTTATCTTTTTTTTTTGATAGGATCATCGTCACCTAGGATAGATAGCCCCGTTTGGAAATAGGTATGCTACCTATAGCATTGTGGGACTAAGTATCTTAGGCTGGTAGTGGTTGCCTTGGACGTATCTCTTCGAGAATGCGGGAGTTAAAATAACAACATATTATGTATTTTTTTTTACTTAGAGAACAACTTTACATTTCGTTTAAATATTTCATCGAAATATTTTCGTCTTTTTTCTTAGGACTCCCAGTTAAACTACTGTAGTTTTTTTACCCGTTTAAATAAAATAAAGTAGGGTAAGTTCGCCTGATGGCGTCCATCCCGGGTCTGATGCAATCCCGGGTAATATTGTTTTTGGAAAATCAACAAAATACATTTTAAATTATCCTACCCGGGATTCAAACTCAGAACCTCGTAGTCAACGTCAACATCGGATCAAAAGGATGGAGGTGATTTCATTAAATATTGCAACCAAACAAACAACTGCAGTCTAAATACTTCTCTTATCCATTTGTAAATGTGAAAATTAATAAATGATCAACAGTCTAATTAGGCAAGCTGCCTACGGCTATTACTTTTTAGGCAACGAAGTGTCTGAGCCGAGTAAATTAAATACTATTTGAATAATTAGTCTGAAAGTCCAGACAGAAATGGTACAGCTAGTTTCTTTAGGTGATTGGTACATTTTATAATGTTTTATTTTTAAACTCAGACAGAAAAATAAGCAACTTATAAGTTTGATGTTGATGTCTGTTTATTATTACGCGCACTCAGATTTGTGTGTGTGTATCATGTTCACAATTTTTGATCGGGTGGATCGAATTTGATGCTATTTTTTATTTGAAAGAGAAGTGATCGTGATTGTTCTTGGCTACATTTAATGAAGGTTTTGTCGCGAGTTATAAACATTTTTAACTGTAGTGTCTTCACTAACTGTAGCCTGCTACTTTGTGTTAAATTTCACAATATAATTTCTTGCATTACCATTTAATATATAAATACCTTCGATAGGTACCTTACAAAATGAACAGTATTTCTTACTAGGGAATCCATCTACTCGTTGACCTTCCAAACTCATAACCAAAAAATACCATGCAAGAAAGGGGTACTCAGAGAGTTTCGAGTACGTGGTGCGTATACCTCTGAGTATACCTCTCTTTAAAGACCTACCTAACTTCTTCGACATTAATTCCTTTTTTCATACAATCAACTTGCTAATGGAGGTTCTTGGTCAATATCAATAACAATGAAATATCAACTTAGGTCGTCCTGGGTACCTATATCTATCCAAATTCAAAATAATAAAAAAACGATAGATTACACTCCGGTAGTGCCGACAGAAGTGAAAACTTGAATATTAACGTTGTGCATTTTTAATATTTTGGAATGGTTAGGGAATAATTTTGCAGGAATCGCTTTAATTTTCAGTATGAAAGTACTACCATTTATGTTGTAGAATACAATATTCATTTATTGCACTATCGTACACAAACATGAAAAGACGAACATTCGCGCAAGCGCCCTGCGCCATCTAAACGGAACAGCAGGCGCAGGCATACATTTTCGCCACGCCATAGGAAGATAGGGGAATACTTCCTCCCCTACGCTGCGCTGGCTGTTTAGTCTCCATCCATCTTACGAATTTTCTTTTCAAAAAAACTACTCAACGCCGCTAAAGAATTTTTCGCGTCACAAATGCAGACAGTTGTCATAGGCTACAAAAATAAAAGACATAATATACGTGTCGACTTGCGAAACTCGATCTGCATTTTCGTGTCTAGAAAATATTAACAATGAAATTCTCTCAAGTACAGATGACAAATATTATAAACTATATGTATTTGACCGCCTCGTTGGTCGAGTGGCTAACGTACACGCTTAACTGCATCGACCAAAACACGAGGCTCGGGTTCGATTCCCGACGGGGGCAGGCATTTGTGTGATGAACATTTAGATGTCTGCATTTCCGGGTCTGGGTGTTTATTAAATTTATTCTGGTATCTATTTAAGTATTTCTATGTATTAATATCGTTGACTAACACCCATAACACAAGCATATAATTTGCTTACTTTGGGGTTAGATTCAATTCGTGTGAGTTGTCCAGTGATATTTATTATTTATTATTATTATATGTGGTTGTAAGAGAATAATAGTTGTATTCTTTTTATTTTAGAGCAAGATCTCCTCTTGGTTCATCGAGTGTGGAGTACAGAAGACCTGACCGGACAGTATCATGGGGAACAGGAGGCGTTCGAATCCATACACCAATGCTGGAACCTTTAGCTGATAATTCTAATCGAAGGCAGTTTGGAATGGGGGTAGTTGGAAGATTTTTCCGGTAAGTAATATTTTCAAATTTAAATACGACTGATTACACTGGTATTAACTCATTTTTTGTGAGATGATACAAAAATCTAGTCACTTTTTTCTTAACAGCTTTTGTTCATAAAATCCAAAGAAAATACATATTTTTGAGAACGTATTAATGTATTTTGAAACTAGCGGCCCGCCCCGGGTTTGCCCGGGTATAAAATATACATGTAAACCTTCCTCTTTAAAACACTTTGTCTATTAAAAAAAACCGCATCAAATTCCGTTGCGTAGTTTGTAAGATTTAAGCGTACAAAGGTACATAGAGACAGAAAACGCGAGTTTGTTTTATACTACGTATTGTTTTAATATGTAATGATAATACATTAAATTTTTTTATTGATTGATTGATTAAGAATTGATTTTTTTTGACATTGGAAGGCAAACAAGCAGACGGATTTCCTGATGGTAAAAAATTCCCGCCGCCTAGAGACACCAAAGGTGGTACTGGTGCGTTGCCAACCAGAGGCCGGGATGTTAAGCCTCGAGCATAAGTAAGTTTACCGGCTACATTACCCTCCGGAACACGTCATGACGTTATGGCGGCAGGAATAGGTAAGGCGGTGGTACCAATCCGGTTGAGTCGCTGCGAAACTCTACCACCTAGTCAGATGTCATGGTGCTAGTGTCGGTAAGCCTATGCTCGCCTTTTACGAGCTGCCTGGCAGGAAGGCAGATGGTCTATTCTGCAAAGGAGCCCGGACCAATACGGATAATTTATACAATGAATGTCATAAAAATAATTGTAATACGGACTAATTTCAAATAAACTAAAAAAAATGTGAATTGTAGGTTAAATTGAGCTATCAGCTGACATCTAGTATCAACAATGTAATTTGACAGTTGTAGAGTTCTATGAAAGTTGTCACTAAAATAAAAAAGAAAGAAAGAAACAATGTAATTCATACCTATTTTACCGATTACTGATGCGAACAGAGCTGCACCAAACATTTTTTTTTTGGAGGCCAGCTGTTGTTATTTCAGTACATAAAAAGAAAGCTTATACTTAGATAGGACATTGTACAACAGTTTCTGTCGGAGGGTCAATTTTTTCACGTCATGTTACATGTGACAAAATCTGTTAGATTGTAAAAAAGAGAAAGTTTTAAAAATATACACAACGTAATTCCAGTAATTACTGGAATTATGTTGTGTATATTTTTAATAAAAATATTGCTTACTAATAAAAATATTGCCTACAGTATAATGTATACACTAGAATCTATATGCCAACTAGCTGCCTGTTCCGGTGTAATTGTTTTGATCACAGACGTTGTGGAAATTTGATTGAAATCGTTAAAGTAGTTTAGGAGTTCATCGTAGACAAACAACATGACATGTTATTTATATAAATATATTAAGATTAATTTATTAAAAGTCGTGCTAATTCTGCAAAGCATAAACTTATTTTCAGTGATACAAACTTTATTTATAAAAATAAAAGTAAAAGCATTTTAAACACGTCAGATTGGTCGGAAATTCAAAATATAAATAGGGACTTAAAAAAAACAACAAAATTGTCACCCATATCTCTACACAGGGTTACTAGTAACTAACGCATTAACTTTATATGGCGGCTTTAGTACGTGGTTATGAATGAATGAATGAATACACTTTATTATGCACCAACATTTAAAAATAAAACATACTCTATCACTTATAATATTTAACTTAGGTGCACAAAGGTGGTCTTATCGCTTCAGAGCGATCTCTGCCAGACAACCTTAGGGTAAAGGATATAATATACACATCAACTTTTGTTCTACAACTGTTAGAAAATCGCAAAGAAAATAATTCTTGTTGGTTCTCCATAAATTTTGTCAGATGATGATGCACTTTTTTTATTTTTTCGCGATTTGCTACATCATTTTACATATGAAGATTAGGAATAACTCAACAAACATTAGTCGGATAGTGAAATAATTAAGCGCAGGTAATTGCAAAAACCGACTCCAACTTTTTCCAATAATTTTATAATTATTTTTTCATAAGATAGCAAGTGGTTCAAAAATAGTTCCACATACATTTTATTAACACCTATAAGTGAGGGTGTCAACATTTACCAACTTTTTTTAAATTTTATGATATTTGAAGGCAAACAAGCAGACGGATTTCCTGATGGTAAGAAATTCACGCCACCTAGAGACACCAACTATGGTAACGGTGCGTTGCCAACGTGAGGCCGGGATGTTAGACAGGCTACCTTACCCTCCGAACTGGAATACGTCAACGGCAACCATTGACATTATGACGGTAAGCCTATGTTCGCCTTTTACGAGCTGCCTGGCAGGAAGGTAGATGGTCTACTCTATAAGGGAGCCCGGACCAACACGGGGGAAAACAAATATACAATGTAAACAAACATAAACATAGATGTGTTTGTGTTTTTTAAATATTTTGACAAAACTCAGAAACTACCAGTTGGATCGTAATAAAATAATATGTAAAACCATCTCGAAAATATGAACTTTCAAAATGATATTTGAAAAAAAATCGGTTCGTTGGTGGCCGAATAATCACTTAACTAACACACAAAAAAATCTACAATCCAATTAAGATCTCCTCTTTTTTGGATTCGGTTAAAATATGCTCTTTTTCCATGAAATTTTAACTTGGAACAAACAAAGAGTACGAACGAGTGAACACCGGCCCTCTCAATTCTTGTGACCCAGTTTCCATGTATTATGATTACCGTGTTTTATGAAAGAAAAAACACTGTCCTCTTATGCAATGGTATGTATTTTGTTTTTTTACCTAACTTTATTTTTAATGAACTCTGTTGTTTAGTGGTCCGGTATGGGACATAGTTTCATGAGGTCCTAGTTCGACTCACTGGTGGGACAAGAGCAGCGGTATTTTTTTTTCAATTTTCTTATAAAAATGATTTGGTCCGGGATTGGATATGTATGGTCGACTGGTGATAGGTTTGCCACCTATTGCATTGTGGGATGTAGGATCTTCAGGTAATTGTGGATGCGCTGTTTTTTGTTGTCTGTTGTTTTTCGGGTATATTTATTTTCACTAATTTATCAACTTATTTTTATGAAAAATCTCTCTCCCTCTTTCTCTTTCTCTCTCTCTCCCCCTCTCCACCTCTCCCCCCCTCTCTCTCTCACCACAAAAGCACACAGTCTCCAGGAATAGGTAAGGCGGTGGTACCAATCCGGGCGAGTCGCTGCGAAACTCTACCCTGGACAAGTTACCCGAATTGAATCTATCCTTTAAGTATGCAAATTTTAGGCTTGTGTTATAGGTGTTAGTCGATGACACTAATACATACAAATAATTAAACAGGTATTAGAATTAATTCAAAAACTACCCGACCCAGAAATAAAATAAATGTTTATGGTTGTGTTTGTGCCTCTGCCTATCGCTACGGGAATATGGGTGTGAAGATACTTTTTTAACTATGCCTAATTTTTTGGACAAACACTTTGAACCAAAATATAATGCGGCCTTAATCATTGATTCGCCAACTAGAATTATATATTCATTATTTTATTACTTATCAAATTGAGACTAAATAATATTTGAAACTAATATTGGTGTAACATACAAACGTAATTATTGGAAACGCCAACAGGTTCGTAATATTGTGTTTCGTAATATGAAAATATTGTCTATATTTCGGTTCTGCGAAATTGATCATTTACTAGAATTGCAATTACTTTACTATAAATATTCAAATTTAACTGAATATACGAGTATATTAGTTTTGTCACATTGGCAATAATGTATACTCAACGGGGTTGCAATGTTATCTATAAATTAATACGTGATGCCAAAACTTTGGACCCCTTTTTACGGAAATTGCGCTGACGCACAAGCATAAAATTTGGCACACTTATAGTTTATGTGTACGAGAAGTGCAGAACGCTAATATTTTTAAATAATAATGCTTATAAAGTATATCAAATCAATAAATAAAACATTACCCACACTACTATGCATTTGACACACACAAACAAATATATTGATGATAATGATAAAAGATTACAGATATCCCAATAAAAGTTTGGAAAAAAAGAAGTTGGTCTTTAGAAATGAAGATGACGTTCTTATCAACAAGATATTAAAATGTATTTAATATCTTGTTGATGTACGTATTAATTATGTTCGAATTTCGACCAATGGGCGACCACTAGTTTTTTTTTAATACTCGAATTGGAATGACTACGTTGTTTACAAATAATATATATTATTTTAAATATAAAAAGTATCTTCACGCCCACATCCCCGAAGACGTAGGCAGAGTAACCACGACTAGTCCCATAATATGATAGGCATAGCGGCAATCCGTCCAATCCAAACGTTATTTTTATTAGAAAATTGAATTTTCTATTCTCTTCTATTTTTTTGTTGGGAATCTGACCCGGGACCTCCAGAACTCAAGTCCGTCGCTGGACGCTAGATCACAGAGGCGATAAGGCTTTTTCAAATATTTATCCTCATTAAAAATACGGTATCTCGAAACTCGAAAGGTCTGAGGTATTGTCATGAAGTTCCTTGTGAGCCATCTCAAAATATCCTCTGTGTAACAAAGCTGAGGCCACAGGTCAGACGGCAACTCAATTACTGTCTGTTTGTCTACTTTGAGAGAGAAGGCTTGAACGGGTTATGTTATAGTCAGGTTATACTCGTCTTAAGCTCAAGGAAATCTAGGTTTAATGAAATGTGTTACTACAAAATGTAATTCGTAAAAAAATGTATCGATACATTTCTTTTTATTTCATCGATTCGTTGGTCGCTTCTAAAAGAGGTTTTTTATGATATTGGAAGGCAAACAAGCAGACGAATTTTCTGATGGTAAGAAATTCACGATTAAAGAAAGACACCAAATGTGGTGATGGTGTGTTGCCAACCTGAGGCTTAGATGTTATGCCTCGAGCAAAAGTAAGTTTACCGGCTACCTTACCCTCCAAACAACACGGCAAGCACTGACGATATTAGCAAAATAGGTAAGGCATCTGGCGCTGGTGGACGAGTCAAAAGCCGATAATAACTAGTTAAATAATAATAAATGTCCCTGGACAAGACACACAAATTGAATCTAACCCCAAAGTAAGCAAATTATATGCTTGTGTTATGGGTGTTAGTCAACGATACTAATACATAGAAATACTGAAATAGATTAAATAAATTTAATAAACATCCAGACCCGGAAATGCAGACAAAATGAAAACATATTCCGAATAAATAATCTTTGACTTGATCAGGTCAAACAGAAGTTTGATACCTATCAGGAAAACAGAACGAAAAATATTCGTTTGAATTTCCTGAAGTTTTACTTTCGTTTTGGACATAAATTATGTGCATTTCCCTTTTTACCATTTGACCTGACAGATTTTAATCAAAGTTTTTTACTGTATAATCGCCTCTGTGGTCTAGCGGTTTAATTGTTGGACTTGACTGCCTGAGGTCCCGCGTATCCCGGGTCGGGCAACTTAAAGAAAATTGGGTTTTTCCAATTTTCTAATAAAAAAAAATGCTCGGGATTTGACATGTGCCCGGTTGGCAATAGGCTTGTCACCTATTACATTGTGGGACTTTGTGTCTTCGGCTAGTCGTGGATGCCTGGTTGTGCCTCTGCCTACGTCTTCGGGGCGTGAAGATATTTTTTTTCTGTTTTTGTTTTTTACTTTTAACTTTTTTGTTTTTATACATTACACAAAATATTCATATCTTCACACCATGGCCCTAACGGTATACATAGAAAGTACCGAGTCTCAAATCTAACGATCCTTGCAGAACTACCTGGCTTCCTCTACATTAATTACCCTTTTCATACAAACACGCCGCTTTCGGAGACTCTTGACACCAACCATGGATAATTCCTGAGCGATATGATCATGGAATGTCATGACACTACTTTTGTATATCTCGACGTTTTTTAAAAAACCGCATTTCTTTGAAAAATAAAACAAAATGTCTGTGCGAACTTTATTTCACTCGTTTTGTTTGTATGGGAAAATACAAAAATGAGTTTTTGCTACTTTCCACGCAGAATTCCACATTTTCTTATCTTTGTAACCTTCTCTGGACTTATATAATTCAGAACCAAATCGGTCCAGTTGTTCGGAATTCATGCGTTTATATACACTTCGCTGATTCATTATTATACAATATTTGGATGGCCGAGCTTCTCTCGGTATTTTTTTTAATGATTTCTAGCTAGACCGATTTATCGCCTCCGAAACCCCTTACATACTAAATTTCATGAAAGTCGTTGAAGCCGATTCCGAGATTCCCATTATATATATACAAGAATTGCTCATTTAAAGGTATAAGATATACTAACATAGTTATACTAGTTACCGGGCCTAATTCCGCACAGGTGAACAAACTTCTATGTTGTTATACACATAAATAACTCTATCAATTAAAAAAGTTGCATCAAAATCCGTTGCGTGCTTTTAAAGATGTAATCATAGATACATAGGCACAGGCAACGGAAAGCGAGTTTGTTGTATACGAGTAGAGTGATAGAGAAACTTTATTTGTAGGGATTGTCATCACTATGAAATGAGTAAAGGTATCTTCACGCCCATATCCCCGAAGAGGTAGCTAGAGGCACAACCAGGGCACCCACGACTAGCCGAAGACACTAAGTCCCGTCATGTGATAGGTGGCAAGCCTATCGCCAACCGGGCACATGTCCAATCCCGAGCAACGTTTATTTTATAAGAAAATTGGAAAAACCCAATTTTCTTTTTGTTGCCCGACCCGGGATTCGAACCCGGGACCTCAAGAAGTCAAGTCCAACATCTGGACCGCTAGACCACAGAGGCGATAACTTCAAAAATTGCATCAAAATCCGTTTTATACTTTTAAAGATCTATGCATATATAGAGGCTGACAGCGGAAAGCGTGTTTGTTTTATACCTGGTATGCAGATTAATAAAGAAGCTCTAACACGGTTCTTTTTTCATAGGGATTGTCATCACAATGAAATGAGTGCCTAAGATAATTCTAAAAAATAGAAATCCCAAAAGTTATTGAAGTATGAATGACGATGTGATACAATCTCATTTAGATGTTTTTCTATTCTCTAACAAAATGTTCCCTCGTCCCTTTTAAACCCTACATTAAATATTCTCTAAGTCATTGTCCCCTCAACAACGTAATATAGGTCACGAATAACAAAGTAATGTGTCCTTTTTAATATTCAATATCTGGATGTCCGAGCTTCGCTCGGTATTTTTTTTTGAATGATTCCTAGCTAGATCAATTTGTGGCCCCCGAAACCCCCTACGTACTAAATTTCATGAAAATCGTTGGAGCCGATTCCGAGATTCCAATTATATATGTACATACAAGAATTGCTCATTTAAAGGTATAAGATTTTGGAATTGAATATGATTTTAAGAAATAATTCGCATAGTATAACCACTATACTATCAAATATACTACATACTATCAAAGCCTTTACTCATTATACTGATTTTGAAGAAACAAAAACAGTATCGCTTCTGCGGACTTGTGACCCGGCGTTGGACTGTGACTATATCAGGTCTTGAGTTCGACCCCTAAGTCAGGCATACTATTTCGGTCCCATTATAATGCCTTCCAAAATATTAATATAGCATTTATTTCGGTAGAACTCCCAGGTGTTTTTTATGTTTATTAGTCGATGAGATTTCTCAGTCGTTTCTGAACCGATTGTAAAAAAATGTTTTTGAAAGTATGCACTTTATAGGTAATTCCTTTGTCACCGTGTCTAGATCTGATGACGGAATCTAAAGAAAATCGACAAAAAAAATCATTTTCATCATTTATCATTAAAATCATTTATAAATAAATAAATATTTCTGGACAAGTAACAGAAATTGAATCTTACCCTAAAGTAAGCAAATTATATGCTTGTGCTATGTGTATTAGTCAACTATACTTATACATAGAAATACCACAATAGATACCAGAATAAAAATTAATCACCACCCACACCCGGAAAAGCAGACATCTAAATGTTCATCATACAAATTGACGTCGGGTATCGAATCCGAGCTTTGCAGACAGACAGAATGGTTAAGTGTGTACGCTAGCCACCCGACCATCGAGGCGGTCATATTACGAGTATATGACTTACTTATTAAAGTCAAAGTTGGTTTCTTGCCGTTATACTGCGCTAAAATTATTAGATACAAAATAAACGACACTATTTTGTTGGGTTCTTTCTCTCTTTTATGTTTTTAAGGATGAGTAAAACATTTGAAATATTTTAGACATGCTGACGCTTTTTTATATTTTGAAGATATTTTTTGTATTCCGTATTAAAATCAGACATGAAAATCATTCTCACACTAATTCAATTGGAACAGACTGCTTCTTAACAACATTTGTAAGTCGTCATAAAGTTCCTAGAAAACTTAAAACTGCGAGCTTTTATGTTTTTGTTAAGGCGAAGCATTACCAAAAAATACCTAGTTTTAAGAATTTGATCATTAAGTGCTTTCATAATAAGTTATACTATTGTTTAATTACAGCCCATTTAATCAGCTTTTCTGTGTTTATGAACTGTATATTGTATAGACAGCCCTTTTCAATAATATGCCCTTTGTAACAGCAGTGGCGTGTAATTAATTAAGTATATGTAGCGGTCGATATCACTTATGTGCTGGAGTAACCTAGTTCCAGTCGATGTAATACGGTGCAGCTCGTTTCCGATACTACATTGTGCAAGGAATTATCATGCTTCATAAAATATTATTAACTACGGAATCTATACTAAAGACTAATCTATGTCAGCGTCATCACTTATTATTTACTTATATTTTTATCAGACTCCTAAAAAGGAGAAAGTTCTTAATTCGACTGTATGTTTTTATATGTTTCTTACGCGAAAAAAATCGATCTGTTATTGACCGAGTTGTCAATAGCAAGCGATTTTGAGAATTCTGTTTTTTTTTTTAAATAAATGATAAATAATAATGACGATTCTGAGGTGGTCCCAAATTAATTTTGTGAGATTCGAGTATAGTTTTCTAGCTCAACACTGCTAGAAGGATGTTGATAAAATATATGTGGGACCATTTCGGAACTATGACCTATCTTTCAAAAAAAGAAATATCAAATCGCCACATGCTACCCAATGAAATAGTTGGAGTCAGATTTTGTAGTTTTACTGCGCTTAATTTTTAATGAATATGACAACGCCAACAAGCATACGACTTTGTTAATGATAAAAGTTAGCCGCGCTTTATAGACACCATAGATGTTATGGGTGCGTCGCTGTCCTGTAATTGGGACTTGGAATGTTAGGTTAGCGCCAGCTACTCTACCAAATCATGAAAACTGTTATAATGGCGACAAGAACATATACATATCTCTATTCGTCATTGCAATATAACCTTCAGCTAATCGTTGGTGCCTTGATTGTACCTCTGCTTGATCGGGGATACGAATGTCAACTTACTTATGTTTTTGTATGATATTGGAAGGCAAACAAGCAGACGGATTTCCTGATGGTAAGAAATTTCCGCCGCCTAGAGACACCAAAGGTGGTAATGGTGCGTTGCCAACCAGAGGCCGGGATGTTAGGCCTCGAGCAAAAGTAAGTTTACCTTACCCTCCGAACCGGAACACGTCATGACGTTATGGTGGCAGGAATAGGTAAGGCGGTGGTACCAATCCGGTTGAGTCGCTGCGAAACTCTACCACCTAGAAAACATGGTTTTTGACTGTTTATCTACATCGATGCAAATCTTGGCGCATTATGGCTTGTAGAAGATAGGGATTTTGCTGTGCAACCGAACTGAAAAAAATATGCTAGTAAAACCGTACGAAAAAATCCGTGGAATAAGACCGTTAAATGAGACTTGCGCAGACGCGGAAGTCGTATACACAAGCGAGTAGTGTATAATACCTTTCTCTTTCTCCCTCTTTCTTAATTAACATTAAGAATATTATTTATATTTGTTAATTTTGTAATATAGAAATATGTATATTTTTATGTTACAAAGTTTTTTTCAATATCCACATTTAATAGACAAAGTACCTTGGTTCCTGTCTGGTGTCTCACGACACAACATCTTTTTTATTAATAAGTATTTAAAATGAAGTATAAAATCTAATCTATATTGATCAAACTCTGTCCTAGATATTACGCATCATGGAAAATCTGCAACAGAGGCGATAAATTAATCTAGTATACGGCCAATATCACTTGCCGGTGTACTGATATGAATTAGTTACAGACGATATAATACTATCCGTTTGAGATGTCACATTATATTGCAAGGGAAATTAACATTCATATCATTTGATTTACAACTGGAACATACGTTATATATTATGTTCTGAAATATACAAAAGAAAGTGGTGTTAGTTACACTATTTATAACTCAAGAACGGCTATACTGATTAAGATGAAATTGTTGGAGAGGTAGCTTAGAACCAGGAAAAGGACATAAGATACTTTTTATCCTGTTCGATTGTGAGGAAACTGGGATTAACAACATTTTAATTTTTCCCATATTAACTGAACGCCTCGCCTTTCCTCCGCCTACCTCTTCGGGTACATAAGCGTGAAGATGATAATTACCATTAGGAGAACCGTGTGCGTCTTCACTCGATAAACCACACTGACATTTTTTTTCCTTTATCCGAAATATCTTTTCATCTACATTTCTTTTATTAATATATTTCAACATGTACGTTTCTCTAACAATGAAGTTCAAAAAGGTCATACCACCTTTTTATAAAATCACGTGATATTTTACCGTCAAGGTGACCTTTGTAATAATTCAATGTTATATTTTAACCAACTCAAAAAGACAACCCTTTTCGTCTTTTTTATGTTTGTTACGTGATTATGGTGTTAATCCGGAAGGGATTTTGATGATCTTTCCGAAAGGTGTTTTCATATGAATTTAAAACAAGATTCGACGAGTGATTTTTAAGTGTTAGATACATATACCAGATCCGACGAAGTCGTTTTTTGAATTTCATTTAATAATGCATATTTTTTAACTGACTATAAGAAAGAAGTTTTTCATTTTTATTTTTTGTATGTTTTAGCCAACCGATTTTGATGGTTCTTTTCTAGAGATAGTTCATAATTTTGCGATAGTTCCGTATTAATTGATCCTGATGTGACTTAATATGAGACCATTTCGGAACAAATTGCTATCTTTTCAAAAATGAATTATCAAAAAAGTTTGAGCTTTGTATGGTATTAATCATTTCAGGAAAACTTTGCTTATTTTTGTTTTAGCATAATTGTAACTTATCTTGCTTATTAGTTAACTTGCGGCCCGCCCCTGCGTCGCACTGGTATAAAATATACATACAAATCTTCCTCTTCAATCACTATCTTTATTAAAAAACCGTATCAAAATAGATTGTGTAGTTTTAAAGATTTAAGCATACATAGGGACATAGGGGCATAGGAAGTGACTTTTTTTATACTAAGTATGTATTGATAGTGAAGCACATCAAAACCTTATGTTTTCTCTTCTCCTAGACTTCGTTGTGTTTAAGGACTTTCTACTGGTGAGAGATGGGCACACATGTCTTGTTTCACTACTCGTACACAAATTCATTTGCGATATCATAATTTAATTCTTATAAATTTCGCAATCGCCTCTATGATCTAGCGGTTCAGTTGTTGGACTTGACTGTATGAGGTCCCGGGTTCGAACTCCGGGTCGGGCAACAAAAAAATATTGGGTTTTTCCAATTTTCTAATAAAAAAAATTGCTCGGGATAGGATATGTGCCCGGTTGGCTTGCCACTTATTACATTGTGGGACTTAGTATCTTCGGCTAGTCGTGGGTGCCCTGGTTGTGCCCGTGCCTACCTCTTCGGGGATATGGGGGTAAAGATACTTTTATAAATTTATCGGTTACGTGTACAAAGCGGAAACTGATAGTTGCGAACATAGACGTTTTTAAAGCACAAGCAGTGATTTTGGTATTATAATAGATAAACAGTATAACTTAATCTAGTTATTTCCAACTATAGTCATTTTGACTGAACCGACTTTAGCATATAGTACAATTTTTAATTGACCCAAATATGCAAATCTTAATATATATAAATCTCGTGTCACAATGTTTGTCCTCAATGGACTCCTAAACCACTTAACCGATTATAATAAAATTCGCACACCATGTGCAGTTCGATCCAACTTGAGAGATAGGATAGCTTATATCTCAATTTATGGTAAAAAATTACCATCCGAGCAAAGCCGGAACGGGCAGCTAGTTAACTAATAAAAATTGCAAAATAAATCAAAGTATATTTAACAAATACAAAATTGAAATACAAAATATATAAAATAAATTTACGATACTAAAAAATAAGTGTTTCGATTTTTTATAGTTAGAAGGTAGTAACGAATTCTAGGTGGTGGATGGTAAAACTCTAAAATTATTTGGAAGAGTTTGCTCCGAAGTGATAAAACCAGATTTGTATACCTTTAGTTGAATGTTCCAATTTTCTTATAAAAAAAAGTTGCTCGGGATTGGATATGTGCCCAGTTGGCGATAGGCTTGCCACTTATCACATTGTGGGGATTTAGTATCTTCGGCTAGTCGGGGGTGCCTTGGTTGTACCTCTGCCTACATATGGGCGTGAAGATACTTTTTTAGTTTAATGTTGTAAAAGGAACAGTGTCTAATTTTGTAATTTTTTGTAGTGTGTCAAATATGTTCATTCATTCATAGAATATTGTGAAGAAACTAACTTTAATACTTACATTCCACGGCCCTGGGACCACAGCGTCTGTGCTTGCTAGTATCACATTCGGTGCGAAAGGATAGGGTGTTTTATGTCTGATGTCATCTGCAATTTTATATCCCATCCGTAATGTAGCAAAGCACCGGTAACGTCTACGATGTCTAAATGTCTTTTACCATTAGGATATAATAATATACTTGGTTGTTAACATTAAAAAATGTTGAGAAGAGTAACAGATTTTATCGTTTCCATTTCAGGCGATCTCTTCGAAAATCAGTAACACATCAAGAAGACGTAGCTCGTCAGTTGGACGAATTGACGGATTACAGACCATACTTCACGTGGTGGGTCAGCACGGTGCAGACCCTGGTGCTCCTCCTCTCCCTGCTGTGCTATGGCTTTGGACCAGTCGGATTTGGCCGGCACACGCATTCTGGACAAGTTCTTGTTAAAAGTTTAAGTTTACAGCAGGTAAGTTGGAGTTAGTACTTAATTGTGACTATGGTTACTATGTTACAAACACTTGGTGGTTTAGCCAACCGGTTTATAACAACAGCCCTGATGAAGCTTGTATAGCGAAACCGGTTGGCTAAACCATAAAAATAAAAATAAATAAACTGTGGAAAGTACAAGTGTTTGTAAATAAATTGTATTAAGAATGGAATTCCACCAATCACCGACGATAAAAAGTATAGAAACTGTTACTATGTTAGGCTTATGGCATAGGTACGAAATTATGTGAAACCAATCTGACTATGACCATATTTGACATTCGAAAGTCAGTCAAAAGTCGAACTTTCTTATATTATAATAACGATAATAAAGATAACATTAGTAATAGTAGAGGCTATAGTATAGTAGTAGAGACCATAAGAGGCTGACCCGACTGGAGCACGATAGAGACGAGGATCGAACTTATGTCGACAGGAATATGCAAGACGAAAGAAGAAATAATATTAAATATCCCTGGATAACTCACACAAATTGATTCTAACCTGAAAGTAAGCAAATTATATGCTTGTGTTTATATGGGTGTTAGTCAACGATACTAATACATAGAAATACTTAAATAGATACCGTAATAAGTTTAACAAACACCTAGACCCGGAAATGCAGACATATAAATGTTCAACACACAAATGTCTGCCCCCGTCGGGAATCGAACCCGAGCCTAGCGGTAAGTCAATGTTGTTAGGCGTATACGATAGCCTCTCTACCAACGAGGCAGTCAAGATGATAAGAGACGGATACGCAAGACGTCATAAAGATCTGTCACTTAGTTTATGTTAAGTGTACGGAAGGTAGAGGTAAGTAGAGTCATGGTATGAATGTAGCAATCGTAGATGAATTGAAGTATGCCGAGTTAAAAAATTTAATGTCATTATCGACTAAAGTAGTTAATTATTGTGAATTTCAACAATAACATTTTTTATAACGTATATAACGTTAAATAACAATATTGTGGTAAATATAACCTTACAGAATTATTACAAGCAAACGTGCATTCTTTTAAGAGTTACCTTGATGCAAATGTGGCGCCATCCTAATTTAATACATTTTGACGGACACTTTTTCATATACACAGATGACCCTACTTACCTCTACCCTCCATAGTTACGTGTGACAAGAGTAGTGATAAGGTTTCTTATGTTTCAATATAACTACCCTCTTTTTTCATCGAGGTCTTAATATACTACCAAAATTGAGTAATTTTCCTAAGTTAATAAAGTTCAAGAACTATGAAATAGCTGAGTCTAGCTTTGCTCTGCTTTACTTAATACGAACCATTAATTTATTATAGAGCGATTGAAAGTCATCCATTCAATTATAGCGCCCAATATATTACATTCTGCCATGACAAAGCCGTTCTTACATAAGATTATTCATATATGACACTGCATCATGACTCTTCATGAGAACGCTGTTCGGTGAAATTGATGAGTTCACAGTTCTTTCAAGTTTCAGCATAGAATAAGAATGATAACGTACAGAATAGGCACTGTTTTATAAAGCACAAAATGGACTTGTTCATAAAGGATCATGTAGTGCTGAGCATCGCTAAATAATAATTGAAGATTTAATTATTGTTGTCAATTTTTATTTAAGGTTTCGAAAAATATTATATCTGCGAACTAGCTATTTCCATTTATTTATTCGTTTGATCGTTCGTTCATTCCTTCGTTCGATACTTGAAGCCCGCACGTTGGCTTTAGGTAAAACGTGTGCAAACTAACGTATTTTTCTCTATCTTTAGCTTGCAAAGTAAATTGTTAAACTGTTTTTCTCTGAAGCTCTCAAACCCTTTAGCCTGCCTTATTTTGTTTGGGCGCCAGCTTGCGGTTTTCACATTTTCCATTTAACAGAGAATATTGTAACAAATGGAGCACATGTTTTGTTACTTAAGGGAATTAAATAACTTATGTATTCAACTTAAATACTGGTGTATGGTGAACTACATTTGCTAGTGTACTTTGCTATTTTTAACCCCCGACAGACAAAGAGGAGTGTGTTGAGATTGACGTGTACGTGTGTTTGTATGTACAAAATATAGACAGGCTCACAGTCTCATGTTTGAATCTGCACACACAGATACACACACACATCCACAGATGCACACACATAAAACTTAATTTAATTTAATGTACTTTTAGGCTAAGTTATGGTAGTAAGTTACCGCGGTGGTGCACTGGCGACCTGTAACTCGAGTATATTTTGACCTACAATAGGCAGCAGACCCTCACAAATATGCTAAACTAGGTTTATATAACAACTTTAAACAATATTTGTAGATTACGTGAGAGTGAACGTGAAATAAACATTTAAAAATTACTTTTCCTTCGTTGCTCCATTTTTGCACCAAAATTCATCAATGCTTATCTCAAGTCTATGACGAACTTATCACAGTAACTAAGTATAGTTCATTAATTGGATGGCTTGACGTAATAAATGTATATCTAAATGTCGTTCTTCGCGCAGCGTTTTTTCATTACATAGCCAAGTAAGCTTCTTGAATACGGGCGTCAGAACCTAAGCGATACATTAGTACATTGTTCCGGTTTGGAGGATAAGCTAGCCGGTAAACTTACTTTTGCTCGATGCCTAACATTCCGGCTTCAGGTTGGCAACGCACCATTACTACCTTTGGTGTTTCGATGTGGCATAAATTTATTACCATCAGGAAATCCGTTTGCTGGATTGCCTTCCAATAACATAAAAAAAGTAATAATTATAACCTGCTTACCTTTACTACTTTGCCGCATTCGAAATTACGCTAAAACTTCCAGCATTACATCTTCTGCTTTTAAATAAATGATAGAAGATCTTAATCGTCGAAAAAAATTGCATTTCTACTTTTAGGTTCTAGTTTACGAAATAAAGAGAGCAGAAATAGCTCGTCTACAGTTTAAGTAACATAATTTACTTTTTACTTTAACTACACAAAGCTTTTAGGCAAACACATTATCCAGGATTAATGTGGGGAGAACTGTGTGATGTACTTCTATATATACTTGTGTATATACTCTGTTGGTTACGTTCGCGTTTTAGGTAATTTATTAACATAAAAAGCGTAATTTTTAAAGTATAAATTATGACATTTTACACCTGTCTAAAAAGTAAGCTGCTATTAATTAATCTTTGCTCCGTGTGTGTATAACTACTAAACGAATGAACCGATTTTGATGTGGATTTTGTTTGAAAGCTGACGTGATCGAAGTAATGTTACATTATAGACAAAACTGCCAAAATCTAGTCAGAAGCTGTTAAAATGAATTTTACGGTTGTTTCGTTTTGTTATTATGTTGTTGTAGTCTATGTGGTCTAGCGGTTCAGGTGTTGAACTTAACTGCATGAAGTCCCGGGTTCGATTCCTGGGTCTGGCAACAAAAAGAAAATTTTATTTTTAAATTTTCTAATAAAAATAAATGTTGTCCGGAATTAGATATGTGCCCAGTTGGCGATAGGCTTGCCACCTATCATATTTAGGAGTGGGTTCTTGGTTGTGCCTCTGCCTACCTCTTCGGGGATATGGGCGTGAAGATACTTTACTTGCCTGCCTACACTTATGAATCCTTTTTAAATAATTTAATGGCAGTAAAACTGCAAATACACGGTTAATATTTAATACGTGAATCAGCTACATAACATACAGAAATTAAGAATTTTCATACTTGTTGGCATCCACCGGATAGGAAACGGGGCAACTTAAAACAGTGCTGGGAGTTGTCGTGTTCCGGTGCTTAAATAAGTATAGCCTTTACAAACTAATTGCTTAGCATTTGTTATAATTCGTTACTTCTTTCTCAGAGTGCGGCCGCTAAACAAGCAAAAAAAATGTGTTTTTAATAGCTGTTACTCGCAAGGTTAATGGTCCAACGGAAACATTTTTTTGTTATTAAAACTATCCTATGTGTTAATCCAAGTTACCCTCTATGTGCGTGCCTATTTTTATTCAGCTCAGTTTGGAGTGAAGGATTTACAAATAAGCAAACAAACATACAAAATTTCGCATTTATAATATTACTAGCGGCCCGCCCCGGTTTGCACGGTTATGAAATATACATATAAACCTCCCTCTTTAATCACTTTATCTATTAAAAAAACTGCATCAAAATCCGTTGCTAAGTTTTAAAGATTTAGGCATAGAAAGTTACAGAGGAAGCGTCTTTGTTTTATACTATGTAGTGATTAGGATTATTTCATCATTTTAAAACCCCTTTAATTAGAAGAAAAATCAACACTTTTCCTATCTTTCTTGATTATTCATTACCATTTGCAGCTTGACCTCGTTGCTAGTTAAAACAACCTCTTTTCTTAACCCGCTTCTCAGTATTGTTCTAGCTGACTTAAGTAGCTTTCGCTAACCTATTTTCTCACAACATACAGGGCACAGCTATGTCAACTTATACATTAAGTTATGTCACGTCCATAACAGTAATTACTTACATTAAAAATATGAATTTCATTAAGTTTAATATTCTTAATATTTATTTTAGGTTTGACTTATGTGAAAAATACATTAAAGCTCAACGTTAGGCCAATTTTCAGGTTTTAAAGATCTTTTAAAATATTTCATAATATTTACTTAATAAATAAATATTTCTGGGCCCATTATTTTAATTGAATTTCAACCCAAAGTAATCAATTAATATTATGTTTGTTCTATGGTGGGTGTTACTCATCTACATTTATATAAGAATAAGTTTTACAAGCCGACAGACTTATATACTTAACTTCACGCCTAGCTCCTTATGGTGTAGGCAGATAGTATCGAGTGCCAAACCTCACGACCCTTACAGATCTGGCTTCCTTCACATTTCACCCTTTTCATTCAAACACGTCACAAATCCCTGACATCTACAAAAACCTAGTAATTAAGTGATAACGGCTAATGGTGGTTACCTGACTGTAGCTCTGCCTACAACTTCACGGATACGGGTGTAAAGATATTTACTCTTTTGTCTAAAAGAACTTCAAAATCCGTGCATATAGATTTTTCAGTTTTGGTCCAAGTGTATAAATACTATGATAAATAAGTTTTGTTGACATTTTCTATTTGAATTAAACTAAAATTTTAAAAAAATCAATAATATCCGACAGAACATACATACAATGTATCAATGTACCATCTCGATTACGTCGGCTTTCAAGTATAAAAACCGAATGGAGTTTGGTTCATCCGTTCTGAAGTTATGATTCCACAAACACACACACATACACACAACCTTGCGTCAAACATATAATCCTACGCTTTAAGAGGTTATAAATAAATAAATATCCCTGGACAAGTCACACAAATTGAATTTAACCTCAAAGTAAGCAAATTAGGTATATGCTTGTATTATGGGTGTTAGTTAGTCAACGATTCTAATACATATTAATACTTAAATAGATACCAGAATAAATTTAATAAGCACCCAGACCCGGAAAATGCAGACATCTAAATGTTCATCACACAAATGCTGCCCCCGTCGGGAATCGAACCCGAGCCTCGCAGTTGGTAGATGTAGTTAGGCTTGTACGCTAGCCACTCGACCAATGAGGCGGTCAACATCAACGAGGTTAAAAATAGATTGTAAAAAACATCGAATTTAATGTTGACCTCTAAAATATTAATGAAACATTCAGTTTCCGAACAAAGGCCACGAAACATTTTATTGGCCTTTCGTGTTTAATTCAACATTAGTAAAACATTACCAACATGTTACAAGGTACTAAAATATACCCCAAAGTAAACTATTTAAAGTAATCAACGAAATTCACGACTGTAATTAGCAATTAACAAGTTGCACAAAGCTCTGCGGTAGGTGAAAGGTTGACGCGACAAAGTAAGAGTATTAATGAGAAGGTATCTGGGTCGCAAGGCCTTTTATGTGCGACCCTTTGTCTAGTTTTTGTCGTTTAGACAACAATGTCATCTTTGCCATCTGACCGAAAGCATGGCGTTTATGACGCTTTGAAAGGTATTACGCTAAAAAGGGCTAGATAATAAGATAATTGCTATCATGTTTAAACTACATATTAAAAATTTATTCCCATTTCGCGGTGTCATGTCTGAAGGGATGGACATATGTTGATCATTCTATTTTTGTTTTGTTGGTTATTGTACCAGGAGAAGGTACTTAATATCTAAGTTAAGAAAAAAATCGGAAAAGTTGCGGGTAAAAGTAAGAAAAACACTTATTTTTTTCCATTACAACTATTTGTATCTGTTAATTTATTGTATCTCCATGCTTAAAACCCCGAAGAGTTGGGCAGCGGCTCAACCAGGGCACCCACGGTTAGCTGAAGACACTAAGTCCCACAGTGTAATACGTGGCAAGCCTATCGCCAAACAGGCACATATGCAATAACGGACATCATTAGTTTTATAAGAAAATTGGAAATTCGAATTTTATATTTTGTTTTGTTGCCCGACCGAGGATCGAACCCGGGACCTCATAAAGTCAAGTCCAACGCCGGAAAATAAAGTGTGTATTTTCAATTTTTTAATAAAAATAACGTCGCCCGGAATAGTACATATTATGTCCGTTTAGCGATAGGCTTACCACCTATCATATTGTGGGCTTAGTGTCTTCGGCTAGTCGTTGGTGCCCTGTTTGTACCTCTGCCTACCTCTTCGGGGGTATGGGAGTAAAGATACATCGATTTAGTTTGGAAAATTAGGGATTTCTTACAGAATATTTCAGTAATTATAAGACTAATTATATCCGGTCATTGCTATTTCTGTCAAATGATAAACTTTTACGACGTCGGGATGTAAAAACCTCATCGCCCGCTGGCAGTAATGTAAGGGTTCCCGTGGTGGTAAAAGTCAAAACGTTAAATGCATTATAATTATTATTAAATGCGAATAAATTTTTTTCGTTTTGTGACCTGTATTCGTACGTTTTTAAGTTACAAATTGCGTTTAGAAATTACACAGTACAGTTTAGAAATTACTTTCATAATAACACCAAGTATAAAGTTGTAAAATAAGTATATTCATCTAACCTATCTAACCGATAGGTATATCCCCGAAAAAAGAGAGAGAGGCAGAGGCACCCTGGTATCTACGGCTAGCCGAAGACACTTAGTTCCGTTATGTGATAAGTTGCATACCTATTATCAACAGGCCGCGTAAAGTGACCTAACTTGAAATCTAGAATAAAAAAAGAAACGTTTAAAAGTCATTTTTCACATACAGATATATCTTCACGTCAATTCTCAGTGCAAAAGTAGATACATTCTCTACTCAGTGCTAAGTATACTAAGTTCGCCGGTTCGGCTAGCAGTAACCGACGTTACTGGAATACTCCACTGGTGTAGCCAGTGAAAAATTCGTGCATTCCTTCTGAAATGGCGCCAGTACTCGCTGTTGTCGTTTTTCATACTAAAGGACCCGGTAGTCGGCAGCCTTACCTGATCTAGCTTAAAATAGTCATAAGAGCGACACACCAGTAACATCAGGTAAAATGCCTACATGTGATTTTTTTCTTTTACCAACATGAGAACCATCTCCTTGTTCACTACCTTTTACCATAAAAGACTAAACTTTGGTCTGTCATTTTCCAGGTGGAGTGGGAAGAACCTGCGTCTTTTTGGTTGGGGCCAAGGGCGGCTGATCTTATTCATTTAGGAGCTAAGTTTGCACCATGTATGAGGAGGGACGCCAGGATAGCCAGGGCGATAGCTGCATCAGCAAGACGGGAACGGGATACTGCATGTTGCATCAGAAATGACGACTCAGGATGTGTGCAATCATCAAAAGCAGATTGTTCGGTATGTATTACTTGATGCCTTTTCATATTTTAAAAAAACCTAACTAAGTAATCACCTCTGTGGTGTAGCGGTTTGAAGTTGGACTTGACTTCATGAGCGGTTTCGATCCAGGGAAATAAAAAGAAAAAGTGTTTTCAATTCCATGTAAAAAAACGTTGCCCGAGATTGAATACGTGTCGGTTGGCGAAAGGCTTGCCACCTATAAGTAATACTTACTCAATCCAATTAATTTATTTCTGTGGTGTAATTATAGGTATCCACATTCATTACTGTTTTCATAAAGAAACATAGTTTTCGGAGACTCTCGAGGCCATCTTTGGATAAAATCCAAGCGATTTGATCGTCATTTTCCTGATACTACTCTTATGCTCATTCATCATTATAATTGTAAAAGTGTGTTTGTTTGTTTATTTTTCTTTCATGTCGCAACGGAATAACGCTATCCTGTTATTAATTAATTGATTATTTTAATATTATGAAAGCGAAAGTTTGTCTGTTTGTTTAGTACTCCTTCACGCAAAAAGTGCTGAACCAATTTTCATGAAATTTGGTACACACATAGATGATAACTTAGATTAACACATAGAACAGTTTTGTATCACGAAACAATGACCTATGGGAACAGGTGGGCAACGCCGCGGACAACAGCTAGTGTAGTATATTTTATGTAAGAGAGATAGGAATTTTTTTACAAATTTTTCAGGGAAGGATTTAGGCTAATTTTATCACGATATTTTACCAAGATTTCGAAGTAGGGCAAACTAACTTTAATATGCGGGTATAGCCTCGGGTAACATTTAGTACATAAAGTTTGTACGAATTTGACATTATCTTGTTGATAACCTTCTGGAACTTTAAGGATTATTAGGCTTTTGACATACTTCTGCTTTGAATTACTTCTCTAAACTTTGTATAATAAATGTTTGAATATTATCCTACATATTTACTCTTGACGACTGCTTTGCCTGCGCATCAAAATTATTTAGAGAAAACGGTTATATATCGGGGATAAAGTAACCTATTTAATTCTCCGGCATACGTACGGAAGATCTAGATACTTAACCTTTTTAAAAATATTGAACTTTTTCTATTCTTCTTTCCATCTTTAGTACTTGTTTACGATAATGTAACATACAGTATTGTAGCTCTGCCCAGTTTTTGAATTAAATACCTACAGCCGTGCGGTGCCTTAACTTGCGATAGGGCTACTCAACTTCAGTTTTCTAACTAAAGTAACAGTTTTATAATTCAGTAATCGTAAATATTTCATCTTTAAAACAAATAAAAACCGTTTAATAATTAGGAAATGTTCAGTAAAAATAGATTTTGATTACCAAATTTTATTTAAAATCATCCTTAATTGCCCCAGCAAAGCTAAAAAACAGCACGATATAGACTATAATTTTTCTTTACCATAATAAGTAAATACTTGGACTTACTAAACCAAAAACAACGGTCGCAAATCGCACGCTAACCTATTAGTTGCAAAATTAGAAAATAACGCTATGATATCAATACAAATAATTGCATACCAAGTGCATACCGAACTCTAGACGCGTTGATGCAAATGAGTTTTCACCCGCTTGTACGACAACTGTATATTGTATACTTAGTCTGGCCATAAATACTGTTACACTTAAAAATAAAAAAATATTACATTTGAATTTCGAATCTGTCATTTTTATACGATTGTTCATTGTGTTTTCTCATTTTGGCGCCAATACATTGTACAATATTTTGCGATATTAAAATGGAGTGGGGTGATAAAGAGAACCGAATCGCTGTGATTGCATTACACAAAGTAGGTATGGAGCCAAATGCAATTTTTAAAACTCTCCATACACTTGGTTTTAGTAAAATGTTTGTGTACCGGGCTATTAATAGGTACAATGAGACTTCCTCTGTTTGTGACAGAAAAAGATCTGGCCGTCCACGTAGTGTTCGTACGAAAAAGGTGGTCAAAGCAGTAAGGGAAAGAATTCGAAGAAATCCTGTCCGAAAGCAAAAGATTTTATCTCGGGAAATGAAGATAGCACCTAGAACCATGTCGCGTATTTTAAAAGATGACTTAGGACTTGCAGCCTATAAGAGACGCTCTGGTCATTTCTTAACTGATAATTTAAAGAAGAATAGGGTCGTAAAATCGAAACAATTACTGAAGCGGTACGCAAAGGGAGGTCACAGAAAAATTTTGTTTACGGATGAGAAAATTTTTACAATTGAGCAACATTTTAACAAACAAAATGACCGTATTTATGCTCAAAGCTCTAAGGAAGCTTCCCAATTAGTCGACAGAGTGCAACGTGGACATTATCCAACTTCAGTGATGGTTTGGTGGGGTGTTAGCTATGAAGGAGTGACTGAGCCATATTTTTGTGAAAAAGGTATCAAAACATCGGCACAAGTGTATCAAGATACCATTCTTGAGAAGGTAGTTAAGCCCCTTAACATCACCATGTTCAATAACCAAGTATGGTCCTTCCAGCAAGACTCGGCGCCGGGTCATAAAGCTCGGTCCACGCAGTCTTGGTTGGAAGCGAACGTTTCGGACTTCATCAGAGCTGAAGACTGGCCGTCGTCTAGTCCCGATCTTAATCCGCTGGATTATGATTTATGGTCAGTTTTAGAGAGTACAGCTTGCTCTAAACGCCATGATAATTTGGAGTCCCTAAAACAATCTATACGATTGGCAGTGAAGAATTTTCCCATGGAAAGAGTGCGTGCTTCTATTGATAACTGGCCTCAACGTTTAAAGGACTGTATTGCAGCCAATGGAGACCACTTCGAATAAGCTTTTTATATTTTTAATTGTTGTATATTTATGTATTAAACTAACACACTGTAAAAGTAATATATGTTATTTGCAGTTAAAAAAATATTTTTTTTCTTTATTACAATATTTATGGCAAGACTAGGTATTATATCACATCACTGTGACTTGGTGCAGCTCCCTTTTGTTGGTCACTGAAACAGTGCAAATGAATTCTATTAGTACTAGTTAAAAACTGTTTTCATCGTTATTATGGTAAATAATATTTTTGGTACTTCTTAATGATTTTGAAAGACTTCCTTATGTTTGACTCGACTTTCTAAAACCCGAAATCATAAAACGTCAACCTAGTTTAGAGGCACCTACTTTAATAAGTATCATAATGTATAATAAAGTATTATTTAAAGTGGTAAGATCTGGATAGATTTAGTTTAATAATTTAGAAATAGAAATTACATAGTTGATAGTTTTTAGACACCTGCGCAAAAATGTCATCGTAATTAAAATTCTTATACTTTTCATGCATCACAGATAAGAGGACTGGTACCTAAGGTAAGTGGTATTCTTCGAATATATAATTCAATTGGAAAATTTATTCACACCGAATCTTTTTTAAATGGCTAAAGTGAAATAAATACAGTAAAGCTTAATTATTTAGTTTCTCAAGTTACAGCTGCATCTAATCTAATCTAAAATCTAAAGTCCAATTTTTTTATTAATAGCGAATGATCCTACAAATATTTTTTTTCTAAAAATGCTTCGCCTTTATGAAACCTTAATAGTTTTTGCCTTCCACTGGTTTATAGTTAAAATTCCCAACCACGGCTTTAAGATAAACTACTTAAACACAAAATCTAAAGTGTGAATTGTTTGCGAATTAGTTATTTTATTTATCTTCATGCTTGTTTTAAATATCTGGTCACAAAAGCCGTCACTATTTTGTAATATTTTCTTTATTTTGAAAAATATGACCAAAGTCATGTAATGAATTTGCAAGTAACGATTACAAAGATTTTATGGCAGTCACCTAATAAGGTGTACCTATTATTTATGACATTTAAATTTGTAAAGGTCTCGTTTAAGGAATAAAAATTTGGTCAAATTAATTGAATAATATTGAATAGTATAATATTTTTACACAATTATTAGGTACTTATCAATACTAATAAAGACAGAAACTCTATATACCACTTCAAAGTCAAAAAGGAGTCGGTAAATGAGCCCCTTATAGCGCAAAGACCAGCCTTTTTACCACTTTCTGATAGATTCAATTTTCTACTAAATTGTTACATTTAATAATTTCATTTGCATTATTCTTTCAGAACACGATATCAACATGGAAGAAATGGTCTTCGGGGGAATCGGGGCCGGGCGGTAGAATATCAGGGTCCGTTTGTGGTTTAGATCCAAAGTAAGTCTTTTTTGATAAAATTTACTAAATTTTTTGACAGTAGAAGTACACTAAATAAGGCAAATGTACTGCTTTTCTCAAGAACAAAATTTAACTGAAATCAAATAGTTGTGAAGAGATAATCAGAACTAGTTAATATAATACAAAAACCCTGCTAATATATGATATATATTGCATAGATAGTAAAATAGTCATAAAGATTCAGAATCACTGTGAAGTTTATGTTGTTTCATATTCTATATCAGTGGTAACTACTATTCGGTTAAAAACCCACACTGTTAAGTGATTTTTTAATGAAATACAAATTAATGTATTGACAATTTTCAAAGGCAAATTGCTTTTCATGGCGCTTGATGTGACAGTTGCTTCGAAATCATGCAGGCGCTCCCCAGAATATAATTATGTATGAGAATCGTTGACTTTGACAATCATATAATTTGCTTACCTTGGGGTTAGATTCAATTTGTGTGACTTATCCAGGGATATTTATTTGTTTAACAGCTATTTACCTATTCCTATCGCCATAAAGACTCTGTCATGTTCCAATCTGAAAGGTAGGGTAGAAGATAAACTTCCACAATAGGCCTTTTGGCCCAGTTTCAGGACAATGACGCATCAGTAACGTCTTAGTACCTAGTTGACGTTTGTTTCTCACCGTACGGAAATCCATTAGCTTGTTTATACCGACCTCTAACATAAAGAAGGCTTGATACAATTTATTTACAAACACTTGTACTTTCCACAATATATTTTTATTTTTTATTTTTATATGTTTAGAACCGGTTTCGCTATACAAGCATCATCACGGCTATATAACAACTGCCCTGCCCAAATTATGAATCCCTTAATGATGCTTGTATAGCAAAACCGGTTGGCTAACCTATAAAAATAAAAATATATTGTGAAAAATACAAGACGTGTTTCTAAATAAATTATATCAAAAATGGAATTCCACCAAGCACCGGCGATAAGAAGTATAGAAACTATAAAGAAGGCTCCTACTTTCGTACTTCTTGTTGCTAGATGAATTACGACCTGCCTTATAAACCTCCTCGTATAATACTCTAATTGAAAACCACTTCAGTAAATTAATTACAACAGAAACAAATATTGACGCTCAGGTGGTTAAAATAAAAGTAACATAATACACCAATGAGTCACAGTTCATATGAAACATTACAACTTTTTTCATGCCATCAAACACACGCTATTTTTACTTGTACCTCAAATAATGAAATTGGCTTGTTGGAAAACATTAAGCTGCTCCATTTTTTGGAGTGACTAATGTGTTGCCAACCCCGCGGTATTTACAACTTCACCGGGCTTTGTGGGCCGAGCGGAGTGCTCAGCCCGAGACATCAATAATTAGATAGATTGGACTGTTTCCTACAACGCTAGCAACAAGGTCTGTCTCCTTGGAGACCGTATCTCGATTTGGTACTGCGTTCTGGTTACTGGGTGGACTTGATGGAGGAGTAGTGGCGGCTCGTCGCTCGGTGTTAGGCGCCGGGTGCAAGAGAGATTTTTGTCGCTGAGACCGTCGGTGACGGTGTAGTATATCGTCTTGTGAATTGGTGTTTGGGTTGGGAGGGAGTCTTGCGTTAACCGCGGTTATTGGATCCAGAGGATCCGCTAGGCCGTGAGCAGCTGAACCGGCGAACTTTGTTCCACCTGAACGGGTTTACAGGGGAAAATAAAAATGTTGTTTTCCTAGTTTCCTCACAGTTGCACGTCATAAAAGTATCCTATGTCTATCTCCTGTTTCTAAGCTACATCTCCATAAATTTTCGGCGAAATTAGTTTAGCTTTTTTTTCATTCATAAATAGTGTATCTAACGTGACTTACTTTTATGTATATAGATTGATAACCAACACGAACATTTCATGCTATTGTTAACGAAAACGTAAAATGATTGCAGATTTTGCGAAGCACCAAGATCAATAGCACCACATGAATGGCCAGATGACATTACAAAATGGCCGATTTGTCGCAAGTCGGTACTGGATGGATCGGCTGCGGCAGGTCGAGCGGGACATGCGGCAGAGCATATGGCGTGCGAGGTGATCGGACATCCATGTTGCATCGGCGTCCATGGGCAGTGCGTTATCACCACTAGAGAACATTGTGATTTCGTCAAAGGCTATTTTCACGAAGAAGCTTCATTGTGTTCACAAGTAAGTACTTTTTTCTGGTAACTGTTAATGGATGATAGGGAGTCAATAGCTGATGCATCATGTCGTGAAACACGCGTTGGAAAACATGGCTTTGGATTTTCTTTATGATGATGGAAGGCATAAAAGCAGACGGATTTCCTGATATTAGGAAATTTACGCCGCTTAGAGACCCCAAAGGTGGTAATGGTGCGGCCAGAGGCCGGAATGTTAGGCCTCGAACAAAAATAAATTTACCGGCTATCTTACCTTCCGAACCGGAACATGTCAACGGCGAGCATTGGACGTTATGGTGGCAGGAATAGGTAAGGCGGTCTTATCAATCCAGGCGAGTCGCTGCGAAACTCTAACACCTAGTAGGATGTCATAGTGCTAGTGACGGTAAGCCTATGCTCGCCTTTTACGAGCTGCCTGGCAGGAAGACAGATGGTCTATTCTGCCAAGTAGGCCGGACCAACACGGGGGACAGGATGATATCCTATCGAATATCACTGCTGCATTGGTGTCCATGGACAATGATTCATTTCAAGATTTAACACTTCGAACTCGTTAACAGTTATATCACGAAAAAAATCACCGTGTTCACAAGTACCCAAGTATTTTACACCACAAATTTTCCATTTACGTAAAAGCCATTTCCTTAAATTCACCTAAATATGTAATTTGAATACTACAAATTACATATTTAGGTGTTATCAAATTCTGTAGTGATAGCAGCGTTCAATTGGTGATTATAAATTATTCGCTTGTTACTGCTTAAATATATTTTTTTTATGATAATTGAAGGCAAACAAGCAGACGGATTTCCTGATGGTAAGAAATTCATGTCGCCTAGAGACACCAAAGGTGGTAATGGTGCGTTGCCAACCTGTGGCCGGGATGTTAGGCCTCGAGCAAAATTAAGTTTATAGGCTACCATATCTTCCGAACAGGAACACGTCAAAGACAAGCATTGCCGTTATGGCATATTATACATTAATAATTTAAAATTTCGTGCACAAAAATAATGTTTTTTTTCTAGACTTGTATTTCTTTATCCGTACTAATTCCAATTCATTCATTTTTATAGTGAACTAGCTGAACCTATAGCCTTTGTCCTGCCCTAATTATAGATACAATTTTTTTTTTCATTACAATCTTTTCCTGACAATAACTAACATACATTCAGGCGCATTTCGAAGGGAAATGGGGATTCATTTTATTATACAAGAAAATAAAATATATTTTATTGGAATAGCCATTATCATTTATAGAAAAGACAGTATTAGGAACAATGAGAGTAAAGTGTTGGACTCAAAAATACCAATTTTGAAATATCATTTAATAGTCGCTTCTGTGGTCTAGCGATCCAGGTGTTGGACTTGACTTCATGAGGTCCCGAGTTCGATTCCCGTGTAGGGCATTAAGAAGGAAATGTGGTTTTTCCGATTTTCTGATAAAAAAAAGTATATTGCTCGGGATTGGATATATGCCCGGTTGGCGATAGGCTTGCCACTTATCACATTGTGAGATTTAGTGTCTTCGGCTAGTCGTGCGTGCCCTGGTTGTGCCTCTGCCTACTTCTTCGGGGATATAGGCGTGAAGATACTTTTTTTTATTAAATAGTTATATTTTTCCTTTCAGGTATCATGTTTAGACGACGTTTGTGGGATGCTGCCTTTCATGAGACGACGACGTCCAGACCAGTTATATAGATCTTGGACTTCATTGTTCGTACACGCGGGTCTATTGCATTTAGCAGCAACACTTGCCTTGCAATGGCTGTTCATGAGAGATCTGGAGAAAATGGCCGGACCTGTCAGGATGGCTGTGATTTACCTGGGCAGTGGCGTTGCGGGCAATATGGCGTCCGCTATCTTTGAGCCTTATAGAGCAGAGGTGATATAATAATCAGTTTTAACACTTTCAATAATTAAAATCACCTTTCATCACTTTCAACCCTTTATTTCATCTTCTTTTATGCCTCATATCTACAAAGCTACTCTTGAATCTGGACTTCATCCAAGATTGAAATTAGAATGAAATTTGTGTAACTTTGTTCTCTTGAATACAATATCAGGGATGTTTTCTTTTATTTTCAAAACATCAGCAAATGATAACAAATGAATTATTATATCAAATTCCTTGAATGTATTTTCGGATTCAATGCAAAATGTGACAAATACAGTTCCAAATAATCTTCCCTGAAACTAAGATTCAAGAATAACCACGCTACTCGTTTTATGAAATTTATATAGTTCTTTATGCGTTAACCTAAAATTAATAAGGTAAGATTAAGGTCTTCTGATATAAATTAATTAATTGCAGTAATTTTCTGGATTGCAAGTAATATGAATGTTGTAATATATAGATAAAATGTTCTATATAAATCAAATTTAAATTTTATTGTAAGTATTAAAATTAATAAAAATGTTGGATTTTTAGTTATACAATTACGTTCAAATGGTTACATAATTAGGCACATAAAAGGTCTTTACTTGATATAACTAAAATAAACAACGAGGATTAAATGACGTCTAGATTACGACGGCATATAATATCTACTATTGTCAACTCTATTGTGTCACGAGAAATTTTAACAATACCAGAAAGAGGCAATGTCCAGCTGCTGTGGATATCTAAAGTCAGAAATTATGTTTATTCTATGTATGATGAAGCTGAATTAACTAATGCATTTATGTTATTTCAGGTTGGTCCAGCAGGGTCCCATTTTGGTCTTCTAGCATGTTTGATAGTGGAAGTCATTGGCGCGTGGCCTTTGTTAAAACACCCGAAACGCTCTCTCATGAAGCTTCTTGGACTCGCTGTCGCCCTTTTCCTCCTCGGTCTACTACCGTGGATAGACAATTTCGCGCATGTGTTCGGTTTTGTATTTGGATTTCTGTTAGCGTACGCGCTGCTACCATTTATAACATTCGGACCATACGAAAGGCGGCGGAAGATAGTGCTAGTGTGGGTGTGTCTAGTGTCGGCTGGGGGGATGTTGTGTGCGTTGATTGCGTTGTTTTACGCGGCGCCGGCGTACGAGTGCACAGCGTGCGCGTACTTCACGTGCCTGCCGTTCGCGCCGGACATGTGTGCGTCTCAAGACGTCCGCGTGCGGCAGCTGGACGGCGTATGACGGCGCGCGGCCCGGGCGCCCCCG
>NJDD01001647.1:320541-365767 GCA_002245505.1 Calephelis nemesis
CGCCACGCACACTGTGAGTACTGCTTACATAAACTATACATATGTAACAATACATCATACACGTAGTATCGCACCATGGATTCACTCTTTAGTGAAGAGTGCATCACAAGATCACATTGCTACACCATAATTATTGTGTACGTTTAGGTCTACGTGAAAAGGGTCAAAGTTCAAGCTGACCCAAGACAGTAGATTATCTAAATCAGGTATGGTAATTTCTTCTTCTTCTTCTTTTATAAATATGGCGTTCGATCGTTTTTCAAGACATACTTTGCCAATGTCAAGTTGCTTAATTCTTATACAGTCATTAGTCACTATGTACAAAGTTACGTCAGATCAGGGTCTTGAGTAAAGCGGTGGCTTCGTTACTCAAGCTCATCCACTAGATGAGCTACTCACTAGATTTGACGGCAGCGAGGAAATAGACGATACACTATAATTTATTCATGATTATTTCATTTGTGCACTTTCACTGAAAAAAATTAATCTAGTTCCCACCCAAATTACCCATTTCACTCAATATAAACACGAAATTCAAAAGTAATGAAAAAATTACGACCATTTCATTCACGATGGCGCCAAAACTGTCATGGTAATTTAATATCATGCCTAAAATACACACTTATTTTGATGATCTGACGTTTTAAACATGAAGAATAAAGTTTCGTCTTCATTTTTCGTAGTATCCTCTTCACAGGGCTGCTTCTTCCATGCAAAGTAGTGGATTAATATATTTCCCTTATCAAAGACGTGCTTTGCGAATGTTATATAATTCATATCTATTGCTCTATCATTGCGATAATTACTTGTTTTTACATTTTGACATCCCAATGGTACTAAAGATTACCCGGTTTTTTCCCTAATACCACCACCACAGTAAAACCAATTCTACCACCGTCACAGTAAAAAAACATTCTAAATGTCTTTGAGTCAAACCCATCCGGTTATCCGGCTTAAAGGCCGGAGGGCGTTCAAACCGTGGCCTCCATTCGAGAACTCGTTTGCCACACTTTTCAGCGGTTCTGCAATTGATATGACCAGCCGAATGCTATTTACTTCATTATATCAGATGATTTAGCCTCCTACCTGATAATTTCGTTCCGAAGTTTGTCCCTAAACAAGGCCCGTGCCTTTCCTTTCCGTAGCTCTCGGAATGACGCGTTGTCGGTACGCTGGCATCACTGCCATGTTAGCATATCAGCGCCGTTAGTCATAGCTGGTAGGACACATTGGTCAAAACGTGGTGGTTGTAAACGTGCCTTATAACAAATTAGACCTTGGAGGAAACATCGTTTTCACTTTCCGATTATTACTAAATGTTAGGTTACATCTACGGCCAGGCGGATACAAACCAATGTTTAAAACTAGTGTTTACGTCCATTATGACGTCGTATTTAGACATAATGGCAAAGATTACTCATACATGTATCGCACCTTCAGAAATGCTGCTTTGGTTGACTCAATATAGCGACAAATATACGTCATGTTATCAATGGATCAGCAACGTAAATAACTTAATAAAATTATAACCATTACATTTATTACCTTGAGGAACCCGTCTTGATCTAGGTCCTGGCCTAAGCACGTAGGAAATAAAAATATAAGTTAACTACTTAACTTCCATTTTCGAGGTTCTTTATTTTTATGATACTGTTACGAAGCAAATGGAAATCAATAATTTTATTATACTTTACATCACACGTACTGGCATTTGCGGATGTTCCATTTTAGGCACGTCTTTATCTTACATTACCGATTTTGAATAATAAGGAAGTCTGTCTTATGTTTGTTATACGGTGAATCGGGTTCAGATCTTCGTTTTGCTTATTGTATTACATTTCATCAATTTTGAAAGTTTTTAGCTATTTTGTTGTTATCTTCTATTATTCGCCTAAATAAATGCCAAACGGTCAATTAAATTTGAAATTTGATCTTCCCTTTTTTAGCATTTGGCCATATTACGATCGTAATTTTAATCAAAATCGTAATTTAAAATAAAAATAAAACAAATCTCTTTATACTTATGTTTTAGTTTTATGTGTTAGGCAAAGGCAATAAATCCCACGATGTGATAGGTGGATAACCAATTGCCAACCGAAAATGTAGTCAAATTATAAAAAAAAAATACGATTTGTTCCTTGATTTGCTTTGACAACCAGTAACCATGCCGGCTGGCTTTTGAAGCCCTTCCAACTTCCAAAGATCTATTTTTTACAGATGATGATTTGGTATGGTGATTTTCTATGGTGACACTAAACTTAGGAGTTGAACCCCTTGTCACGAAGAAGAAAGAAGTGCAGAACGCTAATGTTTTTAATAATAATGCTTATATAATAATAAGTACATTAAAACAATAATTAAAACCCTTGTCACGAAGAAGAAAGAAGTGCAGAACGCTAATGTTTTTAATAATAATGCTTATATAATAATAAGTACATTAAAACAATAATTAAAACATTACCCACACTACCATGCATTTGACACACACAAAAAAAATGTATTGATGATAACGATAAAAGATCACAGATGGCGCACTAAAAAGTTTTGAAACAAAGTAGTTGGTTTTGTGAATTGAAGATGGCGTTCTTATCAACAAGATATTAAAATTTATTATGGTCGGATTTCGACCAATGGGCGACCACTAGTAATGTTTAAAATCTAAAACCAAATCTCTTTTTGTCGATAGATTTGCTGTTGGTGTGTACCTGGGATATGACCACTGCAAGATGGCGCGTATTGCCCTCAATTTATTATCACCCTCTACGCTGCAAGCGCGAATGTAAGTGTTGCCAAATATTGATGACTCGAGCAAGACAGGAAGATATGATGGTGTTAAATGACAAATATATATTCTTTATCTGTCAAAAATTAAGTTGACTGAATAAATTCTAGCAGTGTTTCATATAGCTTGAAAACTTGTTTAGATTTTAGCTCATTTGTTTTTAGATTCTTAATTACGAAGATACCGGTACACATGTTTAGTTATTTTGAATGGGTGAAATGAATGTCGATTGTCTGAACTCACTGCCAAAATCACTTTATGAAGAAAATAAAGTAAAAAGAGCATATTTTTTCAATTTGAGAATCAATGAACACGATAGTGACAAAGAGTATTAAAATGTATGGAATACAAATGATACTAAATATGGATTTACAATGTTTTAGTACAGTGTAAAAGAAAATTATAAAGTGCTTAAAATTAAAATCTGTTATCTTAAATAATCACTTGCTTTTCTTGACAGTATTATTATCTTAATCGCCACTTCTGCTGTCACTCAAATTTATCACTCTATTGAACTCTAAAACCAGTTATTTTTGAAAAGAACATAGTTTTATATTTTGATTTGCTCTTATTATATTATAATTATTATGATCACGAAATCACGTTTAAATAAACTGAAAAACAAAACATTACAAAAATGGTTGCATGTAAAGTAGGTTTTACGGGCGATGATTTTACGTGACAACGTCTTTTTCTCGGTAGAATATTTATTGATATGAATATTATTAAAGAGTGGGAGAGAGACGCAAGGAATTCGCCGCTCCGGCGGGCCTCTCTCTCGTTCGGTGACTCATCGTAACGTTACCGGGCGTTACACTTTTTCATGAGTGACTCCGAGCCGCAACCTAATTTGAGACGTTGTCACGTCAAAATGTAGAGTTCTCGAATCCTAAATATCTTTATTGGGTTTATTATTAACGTATTTTTAAACTGATAAGTTTTAAACTGATAAGTTTAAAAATCTTATATTTGTTAATTTTAACAAATATATGATTTAAATGATCGTGTTTATATTAAGTGATTTCGTGATATAATTAAAAGTATTACTTCTCTCGCGGTTTGTATATTTGTCAATAAATCGAATACTTTACGAAGGATGATATTTTTTCTATAAGTACACATAATGTAATCGAATACATATACTATCATAGTCTACTTCAAGTATATTTTATTCAACCATAATTAGTTGTGTTTATTTAATAGATTCGTAACAAGTACGATGGAACAGGTTTCAATTAGAGCGACATTAATATTTAAATTTATATTATTTTATAATTCAGTCGCTTTTAAAGAAACCTGCGGCCAATCAACCAATAAATGTGATACCTAAACTACCAAAATGACTGATACAGAGAACAATGTCGATGGATTTTGTTGTCTGTATTGTCACTTCAAATGATGTAATGATGAATGTATATATTTTGTATAATATTCATATGAAGTATAGGTAAGTTGTATTTATATTCGTACTTTAAAATGACCTCGTTAGGACTAAATGTTTCATAATAGGAATTACGGTTTACCAAACAAATTCTAATTTGAATACTCAAAACTCAAAAAGGTGCACAAATTAATAATTAAATTGCAATGATTTCTTTATATTTGATACACATAACTAAGAAAATGAAGTTGGTAATAACTACATATTATGTAATGTTACTGAAGACTTAAAAAATAAACATTTTTCGATTTGAGATTAATTTAGTCAATGTCATTTGAATAAAAATTGTGGCCGCCTTTATACAAGATACTTGAAAATATTAGAAATATTACTTGGTTATTATAAAAGGTAAAATTCTTTGTTGGTTATGGTAATAATAAAATTATAATACGTTAATAATTTAATGATAGCTGTTACATAACAAATAAACAAAAACTCCTGTAAAAGAGGTGATATAAATTACATTGCAGTCGCAAATTACGTAGACATGTGTACTAAACAACTAATTCACTATTAACTTGTAATTTTGAATTAAATATGCATTAAATACAAACATTACTTAACATTGTAATTCTAGTATACATTACTTACTAACACAATTGTTATAGCAGCGAAAATACTAGTTGTAAAATTAAAGTTATTTCTTATATTGTCATGCGATAATGATTTTATGTTTTCTCCTCTTTCTTTTTTCTTCTCTTCAGTGTACTTGAAATCCGTAATGCAATATTTAAAAATCCTATTGGAATACAAATTACTGACGTTATATAAGCGAAAGTATGTTCGTTTGTTCTTTTACTTTATTGATGATATAGTTTTTGTGTGAGAAGATAGTTATAACATACGCATCTTTTTATCAAAATAACGAATTCCCTTCAAATGACTTTAAAACAAAAAACTACAAAAAATATTATGAACAAGTTCATGGTTTTTACCGATGACTAATTTACAAGTGCTAATACAAACCGCAATTTGGTTAACATTCAAATTATTTATTGACTTGTCATATTATTTCGTTGAGAAATAAATTATCACATTGTATTTATTTAGAATCTTCGAACACACAACATTGTTTTATCTTAAATTTAAGCTGTAAAATACATTTTTGCAAAATAATGTATAGTTACTATTTTAAGATGGCTAGTTATTATTGCGTGCATTTGTCGTAAAACAGAATACCCAAATTCATTAAATTTTTAGTGCATTTTTCGTAAAACAGAATACCTAAACTTATTAATTTTTACGTTCATTTTTCGTGAAACAGAATACCTAAATTTATTAAATTTTGTGTGTATTTTTCGTAAAACTGAATATCTAAATCAAATAACTGTAAAAAATATGAAACATTAAGGTCGTAATGAGGTAGAACATCTATACAAAGTTTAGTATATTACTAAATATGTAAATAGCGATTAATTCTAGACATTTTCATTTATTATTTTCACCAATTCAGAATTGTCTTTAGGGTCACATTTAACAAGTTTAGTTACGTCAATTTATATCTTATAGTTATACAATAAAGTCTGCGTAGGTTTAATATTAATTTGTAAAGTATGCTAGTACGTATTTCTAAATATTTGATTAGGATTTTATTTTTAATGCGAGCTCAAGGTAATTATTATGTAAGAATGTTTCTGATTGAGTTTAGGATCCACGCACATTTTGAATTTCAATAAAACTTGAATAACTTCAAACTTCAAAAATAATGCGCCAATCTAAATTGGAATCTTTTTTTTAAACCAACTAAAAAAAAACATATGAAAAAATTTTTCATGAAGAAAGTCAAATTTGAAAACATGCGAGTGCCATTAAAGTTGGTTTTTCAACTATTTTAAAGATACTCAACTTTATTTTGTTTTCGATCCGACTAATATTATATAATTTTTGTAACTTTTCCTTACTTTGAATTTTCTTGGGTTTTATAAGAAGAATTTAATTATTTTTTTACAAGATGCTTAAGAATGTAAGAATCAACTTTCTGATTTTTTCTAATTGCACAAATGTTCTTTTACAACCAATTAAAATGTTTTTACAAAACAAATGGTATTACTTAACTTTAGTTTAATGTTTAGTAAAATTTACACATTTTTTTAAGTTTAATAATAATGATTTATTTTATAATAAAATGCCAAATTGCACAAAGTATTTTGGACTATTTGAATTTTTAGTTGTAATAAAATTACACAGATATATATTTATTATTTAAGTAATAACATTGTATTAATTATGGCTATGCTTAGGGTTTTCTTAAGTTTCTGTTAACAAACTGATTTTTATTATTTTATAAACGAATTGCAATCTTTTGAATTTTGATGTAATATTTTTTTTGGTGTTAAAATATTACCCAAGTTTTGCCATTGTCAGAATTTAAAACGTACTTTACATCATGTGCAAATTTCAATTGTTTTTCAACGATACCATACCTGATGTCATTATATATATGTTTTAATTTTATAATAATTTATTACATTTTGAATGTCGTTTCAATGTTTAGAAGAAGAATGAGTTTTTTGTCATTTTGGTATCGCTTTAAACTCGTGATCTTTATTACGTTATTAAAAAAGTCATGTAAAACTCTTTATTGAGAATCATTTATATACTTTATGTCATAAATATTACTGTAACCATCTTAATTATACTTAAAGACGTTCCAGGCGGTTGTAAACGCGCTTTCACATAAAGGTGACCTTGAATGAAACTTTGTTTTCATCTTTCGACTACCATTAAATTTTGATTAATTCAACGTTCAGACGAATGCAAATCGATGTTTACAACCATCTAGAACTGCCTTTATTTTATTCATTGCAAAACATCGGTTCACATGTATTTATATATAACAAATGTGTGAGTGATGTGTATAATGTGCTGCGTATGGATTTTTTTTGTGAACTTTCAGTGAAGTTATCTAAAAGTGCCCTTGCGGCCGGCGGCCCGGCGGACTGTTTCGAAATTTAACTCTAAGAAGACAAAATTTAAACATTGTACATTGTGAACATACAAGTAATTAATATTCTTATGTTTAAGGAAATGGTAAAGTAATCTTATTGTAAACTAGTATTATTCGAACAAAAAACCTTATTATCATAATATGTTTGAGTTTCATTTAACTCTCGACTTTCAACTTTAATATTTAAAGTTCACCCTTTTCTAGAACTTCTTTTCCCATTTTCTTCTACCAGTTACTATTTCAAAGGCTCGTATTTCTGACCAGCAGGCAATGAAATAAGCAACATTTATTTGATAAAGGCTCATCTTTTTTTATGATATTGGAACAACAAACAAGCAGATGGATTTCCTGATGGTAAGAATTCACGCCGCCTGGAGAACCCAAAGATGGTAATGATGTGTTGCCAAGACTAGGAGGTTAGGACTCGAGTGAAAGTAATTTCTGCACTCTAGTTAATAAGTAAATATCTGTGGACAAATTACACAAATTATTCTAACCCCAAAGTAAGCAAATTATATGCTTGTGTTATGGATGTTAGTCAACGATACTAATACATAGAAATACTTACAAAAGTCCTTCTATAACATGGTTTCTGTCTTTAATATTTAAAGCTAGATTATTACTAAAGACTTCTTTAGAAGCTAGTAAATGTGACCAGCTGGCATAAGGAGAAGCAATATAATTCTTCTGTGAGTGTATATGTCACTGAACTCCTTCTAGACGGCTGGACCGATGTTGATGAAAGTTTTTGTGCGTGTTCAAGGGAATTCGAGAATGGTTTAGATTCACAATTTGGTCTCCTGGAAAATGTTTTTTTAATTATTTTTTTAATAATAAGTCGTTGTTGATTTTGGAATGTTTCACATCGGATCCGACAGACTGCGCTACTGTCGAAGCGTTAATGTCAAGCGATACGAAGTTTGCTGGGTCAGCTAGTATTTAAATTATAAAACTCATCTGCATATACATATTAATAAATATATATATCTCAGAATAGTTTACTCAAATTAAACTAACATCAGAGGAAGTAAACTATATGCTCGTCTTATAATAGGTATCCTATAAGAATATTTTTTTTATGATGCCCTAACATGATGGTGGCCAAGACAGATTACAAGTTGCACCAGTTTAGCAAGCAGAAGACTCCTTAGCCCTTGTGACGGTTTACTATTTTCGCTTCTTATAAGCTGCTTGGAAAATACTGTGTTGCCCTAAATTCTTTATAGGAGAAAACAAATAGGAGAAATTAGTAGTAGGGGGTAGTAGTTATTTTATAATAATAATAACACCAGGACCGCCTCATTGGTGGAGGGGTTAGCATACATGCCGTAGGTTTACCTAAGGTAAGGATAGTCCTTGTGGCTGGGGTTTGATTCGTTGCAATTGCAGGTATTTATTGATATACATAGAAGTCTATATTTCAGATATTTATTAATTTGTACAAGTATATTCATACCCGTATCATCCAAAAATTAGACAGAGGTACTACCAGGGTCATGCCAGCAGTTGTGGGTGACTATTCCGAGCCACTTAGTCTTTATTAGAAAATTGGGAAAACATATTTGAAGTTTCTGAACCGAGTAACCAAATACGGGTCCTCATATAGTCAACGCAAACACTGGACCACTAGATCATAGTGGTGAAAGAACTCAACGTCTTTGGACTTTATAGGTGAGCGAGCAACTGTTCGATTTTCCGTTTACCCCCTTTTGAGAAGATTTACTGTGAGTACCGCATTGGGTACTTACTAGTACAAAGTTTTTTTTTTATGATAATGGAAGGCAAACAAGCAGACGGATTTCCTGATGGTAAGAAATTCACTCCGCCTAGAGACACCAAAGGTGGCAATGGTGCGTTGCCAACCTGAGGCCGGGATGTTAGGCCTCGAGCAAAAGTAAGTTTACCGGCTACCTTACCCTCCGAACCCGTACACGTCATGACGTTATGGCGGTAGGAATAGGTAAGGCGGTGGTACCAATCCGGGCGATTCGCTGCTAAACTCTACCACCTAGTAAAATACCTACCACCTAGTAGAATAAAAGCTACCACTATTCCCTAATTAGGGAGCCAAGAAGTGTATGGATTAGAGCTAAGGACCCGTGTACACTGACAACCAGGTTAGGTTCATCAGTAGTGGGATAAGTTTATTCAAGTTAAGAAAACAGTGACGTCATAAACCTAGCAACGCCCCACCAATTGAGACGCAGAACTCCTTTTTTTATGTTTATACAACAAACAAGCGACTTTTCTAATATCAAGAAACAACCTCTAACCTAACTCTGCGGGTACATAGTCAAAGTAAAAATGGGATCTTGAATTACACGTACACCTTCTCTTACCCTTATAGTGGGCAAATGTTACATCTGTGTATGTTTTTACATATCTTCATAGGTATCTTCACGCCCCCATTCGTGAAAATTAGGCAAGGGTACAACCACAGTACCCGCAGTAGCAGATTGTACTTAGTCCCATATGACAGGAGAAGCCAGACAACATATTCCTGCTATTATTATAAATGGAATAAAATGCATTTTCAGTTTCCCGACCTGTAAATAGACCCCGAGACCTCATGTATTCAACGCCGGCACTAAATATCGAGGTTCTTAACTTTTGTTTCAATGGTAAACTCAGATACTTCAGGAACTTATTCTGTTGGTAAGAGACAACCGTTACTTATTTATAGGATACCATGGGTGCGTTGCTACCAAAGGATCAGGATCATGGATCACACATGCAAGTCCTCTCGCACGGAATACAATAGCGGTAGGGTTGCCACCTATTTCTTTTCCAATAAAAGTAAGTTAAAAAAAGTACAAAGTATTACAATAAAGTACACTTTTATGTTATTTATTTAAGAACTCAATTATAGCACAAGAGGAGACACATATTCTAGTATATAGGAGGATCGATGAATTTCGTTTAACGAAAAAATACGATTAAACTTTACGAAATCCCAAAAACCCGAAACATTCATAATAAAGTATTTTCCGTACTTTATTTTTCAGTACAATTACATGGAATAAAGTATGTCGGCGCAACCACATTAGTTCCTCTGAAAAACTAGAATAATTAAGTTAAATAATTTGATGATGTCCAGAAAAAAAGTTTATAAACCATCAGTTGATTACTTTGAGTCGATTGCGATGTGAAATTAAGGTTATCATTGTTATTTCGATACTTAGCCTAACGACTTGTAAACACCTGTGCCGGCACGTGCGCCGAGCCTTATAAAAACGGCTGCACTGTAAGCGATAAGGCATTCACGATTCACAAGCCGATGGCGGCACGTCGTTATGCTGCCCGTTAAATAAACGAAGTTTTAAAACACTTGTGCAGTTTGTTTGAGAACACCCAAAATGAGTCATCACCATGGAAACTACAATTGTGGCGTCAGCAATGATGACGTCACTCTTTTTAAAAACACTACGGACGTTCCTAATCCGTCAAGTACAATACTTTATTATAAAATACTGGTGGCAACCCTAAATCGCGGAGATACCAATCTAGGCGAATAATTAAACAACATTTCACAAGCTTTCTATATGTGGTAGGTCAGCGAACAAGCATTTTCTGGGACAAGGGTTTTCTGATAGAGACAACCAAGGCATATACCATATATGTTACAGGTGCGATGCTGTTTTACCGCTGGGATATAAGGCCTACTGTGCAAGTCTACCGGCTCCCTTACCCTCTGGAAAGAAATATGACAGAGTCATTGTCACTGCAGGAATAGTTAAGGCGGAGGATCCCTACTCGGGCAATGTTGCAGTACAGCACTTTACCACCAGTGGTATCTGATCTAATTTTAACCAGTCTTACCAGTGTTCACTCCTTACGAAGCTGTCTGACAAAGAGGCAGGTGGTCTATTGTCCTTAGCGGACCTGGACTACCACGAGAACTGTTTTGGGATGGATATGTTGAACGACTTACAATTATACCACGTCATATAACAAGAATTTGTAAATATTACTTTTATATGTTTTCTTATGTACATAGGTATTCATAATATTTACCGAATGTTCCGCGTATTGATTATTTTACCACGAATTTTCCCTTTACCTGCTAGTTTGCGATAATCGTCTGTACAAACATCCTTATATGTAAAGTAAATACTTCCGCAAGGTTACTAAAATATTTTCATCTGTTTTCTAAATTGTACCCAAATTTAATTAGACTAGTGTTCGCCCATTTGTAGACCATTTTAATAGCCAAATTTTAATATATTGTTAATAAGAACGCCAACTTTGTTGCTTATGACCAACTACTTTGTTTCCTGAATAGTTAGTGCGCCATCTGTGATCTTTTATCGTCTACATTAATATACTTGCTTGTGTGTGTTGAATGCATAGTAGTATGAGTTATATTTTATTTATTGATTTAATATACTTATAGAATTATTATTAAAAAATATTAGCTTTCTGCACTTCTCTTACACATAAACTATAAGTGTGCCAAATTTTATGCCCCTGCATCCGCGCAAGTTTCGTAAAAAGGAGTCCAAAGTTTTGGCATCACGTATTAATATATAGATTTCAAGCAAGGTTATAGAGCTGTCATTTTTTAATAATCGGTCAATTTGAAAGTGTTTTTGAGTATACCTTTGGGTTTGAGTACAATCTTGAAATAAGACCTTGGTATTTTAAACTAGCGATCCGTTCGGATTTGCACGGGTATATTTTTCTAGGTATGAAGTAGTCTAGGTGTAAAATAATTTTTAAATCGGTTTGGCGATTATCATACGGGAATGCTCACCGCGGCGTCGGGTGCAGGTGAAAAGCGGATTTCGTAGCGGTTCTCCGCGCGGTGAGGCGGTTTACGCGTCTGTCTGCGTGGATGGATTTTACGCGGTTGTGACCAGTTTGATCAAGGTCTCTGGCAAAAGTGGACACGAAAGTAGTAGCAACAATCTGGTCTTTATGGAGTAGAAAGAAAAACAAAAAATATTGTGTTCATTCATTTCTATGAAGAAGAACTTTAAATGAGACTTTCATGGTATTGTATACCTGCATCAACGACGATCCGCGCGGTTATGCTGGGCTCCGTGAGCTACCACCGCACCGCAGCGCCACTCCGCGCGGACAACAGTGCGGATGTGCGGTTGCGGAGAGAGCACCGTTCGTTGCGTCAGCGCAGCGGTGCGCGGAGTCGAGTGTTAGATCCATCCCCGGCTGCTTACAATTACTCAAATAATTATAAAATACCTACCGTCCCCGTGTTGGTCCGGGCTCCTTCGCAGAATAGACCACCTGCCTTCCTGCCAGGCAGCTCGTAAAAGGTGATCATAGGCATCGCTAGCACCGTAACATCTGACTTGGTGGTAGAGTTTCGCAGCGACTCACACACCATTTTGGATTGATACCACCGCCTTACCTATTCCTGCCGCCCTAACGTCATGACGTATTCCGGTTTGGAGGGTTAGGTAGCCGGTAAACTTACCTTTGCTCGAGGCCTAACAACCCGGCCTCAGGCTGGCAACGCACCATTACCACCTTTGGTGTTTGTAGGTGGCGTGAATTTCTCACCATCAGGAATCTGTGTGCTTGTTTGTCTTCCAATATCATAAAAAAATCAAAGAGTATTTAAATACTAAATAATAAGAGGCGGATCTTCCATAGACATATAAGCAAATCCGAATTTTGTATAAAGTTTACTTAAAGTGACACATGACGACATAACATGGTGAAAAGGTAAAACCCATATAATTTGAAAGTAAGTCTAAAGGCATTCAGATTTAAAGCAATTAGTATAAATAAATAAATAAGTAAATATCTCTGGACAAGTCACACAAATTGAATCTAACCCCAAAGTAAGCAAATTATATGCTTGTGTTAAGGGTGTTAGTCAACGATACTAATACATGGAAACACATAAATAAATACCAGAATACATTTAATAAACACCCAGACCCGGAAATGCAGACATCTAAATGTTCATCACACAAATGCCTGCCCCCGTCGGCAATCGAACTCGAGCCTCGCGATTCGTCGATGCAGTTAGGCGCGTACGCTAGCCACTCGACCAACGAGGCGATATGATTTAGACGAATAAAAAACATAGGAAACTTAATAGTTTTTTTAAATAAATTTTGTGCCAAACTGCCTACTATCCACGTTAATAAACTAACAAAAACCGCCTTTTTTATCCTAATAAGCCTCGCGATTCGTCGATGCAGTTAGGCGCGTACGCTAGCCACTCGACCAACGAGGCGATATGATTTAGACGAATAAAAAACATAGGAAACTTAATAGTTTTTTTAAATAAATTTTGCGCCAAACTGCCTACTATCCACGTTAATAAACTAACAAAAACCGCCTTTTTTTATTAGTAGTGAATATTAAGTGCCAGTTCCAACTCATCTATTATTTGTTTGTGAAGTATACGTAAGGAAGTATTCTTTTAAGTATCCGAAGCCAGCGTAACGCTTCGGCCTAAGATAACATATCTAAAGTGTACGTATCTGACAATTTCAAGAACGTTTCCTATCAAAACTGGCGACGCACACAGCACAATGATTTTGGAAGATTTGCGGGGGTTTTAGCACGTAGAAGTTATCTTCGTTTAGCTTAAGTTCGAGTAGTTTGGGTTTAAAGTATTGACGTTATTACGAGTTTACTTCCAAATATCGATCGCCTGTAGGTGAGCAGTCAGCAGCAGCAGTGGTTGTTGGACTTGACTTTATGAATTCCGGGTTTAGTCCGTCGGTTGGGGCATTAAGGGGCCATATACGCTAAAATACGTCAGCAGTTTACTGTTTTTTTCATACAAAGCAATCATGGATTTTGCTGACAAAAATACACGAGATTAACATGAATATGCTTTACTAGACTAGTGTTTCCAAAACACGATTCATTTCACTTTGCTCGATAGAAAAAAATCTAAAAGTTAACACTTTTTTGAAAGCAAAACGAAATGTCTACTTCAAATATGAAAATATCGACACCAGATTTAACGTAAACATAGATACCTAAAAGATAAGTGTTTCAGTTTTTATATTTTTTTTTCAAATTACTTTTATAGTGCCAAAAATAGTGATTTGTCGCTTAAGACTTTAACTTTAAAGCGCCATTGTTCATAGTAATCATGGAACGGGGGAGCGCGGTGATTGGCTCTTCTGGCTGACTGAGTATGGGACCTTAAAAGAAGATATGGTATTACAATTTTCTAAAAAATACGTTACTCTCGTTTGGATATGTATCCAATTGGCGTTGGGATTGTCACCTATCAGATCGTAGGACTTATTATCTTAGACTGCTATTCGTAACTTGATTTATACTTCTGCAAACCACTACTGGGACACTGGCATGAAGTTTTTATTTGTTTTTGTAGCGTACAGAAACGCATGATGTTTTGGGCAGATTTACGATGGTTTTAGGACACAGAAGTTATCTTGGTCCAATTTAGATTTCGAGTTAGTTAGATTGAAAAGTGTTTTTAGTATCTAACAACAAATTTGGTATTGGAGATTATTGAGAATTTCGACTATTGGAAATTATTTCAAAGCTAAATTTGTATTTTTAGTTTCATTTAGAGCTTTCTGACTACTACGGAGGCAATAAATTCAAGTTAGATAAATTTTGTATTTTCATTTGGTTTTTTTATATATGTGTTATTATAATTATATAATAATTATTATAATTATTAATAAATCTAAATAAAATTATTTAATTTGCAAATTTTCCGCTAAAAAATGTGTATACGTATTATGGAGTAACAAAACAGACAAAATAGTGCGCTAAGAATGAATTGGACTTACCGGAAGCTAAAACTCCCAAATATATCCAGTTCCACACAATACACACCACTAAACTGTTTAATTAGCACCAACAATACACATACTACTAAAAACTCAACGTACGTTTCGCTTCGTAACCGAAGCATCATCAGGAGAAATCGACTGCACTCCACGAAGGTCGAGCAGATACTAGTATCTGCAGTCGATTTCTCCTGATGATGCTTCGGTTACGAAGCGAAACGTACGTTGAGTTTTTAGTAGTATGTGTATTGTTGGTGCTAATTAAACAGTTTAGTGGTGTGTATTGTGTGGAACTGGATATATTTGGGAGTTTTAGCTTCCGGTAAGTCCAATTCATTCTTAGCGCACTATTTTGTCTGTTTTGTTACTCCATAATACGTATACACATTTTTTAGCGGAAAATTTGCAAATTAAATAATTTTATTTAGATTTAAGTATGGATTTCCGCAAAGTAACGCCTTCTTCTATAAATTTTTTTATAATTATTAATATTTAAAAAAGATTTTTTTTTATTTGACAACATAAATAATAGGTAACTTTGCATACCGGGGCGGGCAACAAAAAGAAAATTGGGTTTTTCTAATAAAAAAAACGTCGCTCGGGATTGGATATTTTCCCGGTTGGCGATAGGCTTGTAACCTATCACGTTGTGGGACTTAGTGTCTTCGGCTAGTCGTGGGTGCTCTGGTTGTGCCTCTTCCTACCTCTTCGGAAATATGGGCGTAAAGACACTCTTTTTTTTTACGTTGCATACTTAATATTAATTTGTCCCCAAAGAAGTAGGCAGTGGTACAACCAGGGCACGTAGCCGAAGACACTAAGTCCCACAATAGTATATGTAGTAACCTTATTACATAATTAAAAATAGTATATTATAGTTGCCTGACCCGGGATTCGAACCTGGGACCTCATAAAAGCAAATCCGTTGTCGAACCGCTAGAACACAAAGGTTTGTTTAACATTATATAAATAAATATCTCTGGAAAAGTTAGACATATTGAATCTAACCCCAAAGTAAGCATATTATATGCTTGTGTTATGGGTATTAGTCAACGACTTTAATACATATAAATACTTAAATATATACCAGAATAAATTTAATAAACACCCAGATCCGGAAATGCAGACATCTAAATGTTCATTACACAAATGCCAGCCCCCGTCCGGAATCGAACCCGAGCCTCGCGGTTGGTCGATGCAGTTAGGCGTGTACGCTAGCCACTCGACCAACGAGGCGGTCAATATGTCTGCATAAAGTTGATGTAGTAAAATCGGGATTAAATTAATCAAAATTTGTCATAAGTCGTCATAGAAAGTTATATCTGGGTCTGGGGTAGAGCGGTGGCCTCCTTTGTCAAGGAGTCCTCATTTAATGATATGTGGCAACAAGTAACACACAATACAGTAATTTCTTTAAAAACTTATCATTTGTGCATATTATTTACTAGGTGGCAGAGTTTCGCAACGACTCGCCCGGATTGGTACCACCGCCTAACCTATTCCTGCCGCCATAACGTCATGACGTGTTCCAGTTCAGAGGGTTAGGTAGCCGGTAAACTTACTTTTGCTCGAGGCCTTACATCCTGACCTCAGGTTGGCAACACACCAATGCCATCTTTGGTGTCTCTAGGCAGCGTGAATTTCTTACCATCAGGAAATCCGTCTGCTTGTTTGCCTTGCTATAACATAAAAAAAATTGATTGAACAAAATTATACAAAATGACACCAAAATTGCAACCATATTTTCGGGTAATGACGACAAAACTCCCATTTTTTTACAATGAAATTTATCCTTCATCCTTGATGTGACAAATCTCGTCCTTGATTTTTGTATTGTTGTTGATCTTGACAAGGTTAATCTAAGTCTAACGAAACAATCTAAAATGGTCATGACTCATATAGGTATCTATATATTAATACTTGATGCCAAAACTTTGGACCCATTTTTACGAAAATTGCGTGGACGCAGGAGCATAACATTTGGCACGCTCACAGTTTATGTGTAGAAGAAGTGCAGAACGCTAATATTTTTTTAATAGTTATGCTTATAAAGTACATTAAATCAATAAATAAAAAATTACCTACACTAACATACATTTGACACACACAAACAAATATATTGGGGACAACGATAAAGAGCACAGCTGGCGCAATAAAGAGTGTGGAAACAAACTAGAAATGAAGAAATTCTTCTCTTCTACTTGAGGAATGAAGACGTCGCTCTTATCAACAAATTATTAAAATTTATTATGGTCGAATTTTGACCAATGGGCGACCACTAGTATATAAAATTGTATTATACTAGCTATTTTACTAGATAGCTAGATGAAACTGCACACTGTGTACAAATCATAATATTAATACGTAAAGCAAAAAAAATGCAAATGTGAAAATTGCTAGGACGGAGGACTATGAATGGCACACGTATAGTTTATGTGTAGGAGAAGTGGAAAACGCAAAATCTTTTTTTATTAAAAAGCATTATTATGCTTATAAAGTGCATTAAATCAATAAGTAATTCATCAAACATACTAGCATGCATTAGACACACACAAACAAAAATGTTGATAACGATAAAGATCATAGATGGCGCGCAAACAATATTTATAACGTTTGAAAACAAAGAAGTTGGTTTTGATAAATGAAGATGGCGCTCTTATCAAAGAAGTAACCATAACTATAGCTATTAACCATAAATGCCATAGAACTTTAATAATGTTTGAAAATTATATTTTAATAATAATTAAAAAATAGTATCTTCACGCCCATATCCCCGAAGAAGTAGGCAAAGGTACCAACGACTAGCTGAAGACTAAGTCCCACAATGTGATAGGTGGCAAGCCTATCACCAACCGGGCACCCATCCAATCCCGAGCAACGTTTTTTTTAATAGAAAATTGGAAAGACCCAATTTTATTTTTGTTGCCCGACCGGAGATTTGATCCCGGGACCTCAGGCAGTCAAATCCAACAACTGAACCGCTAGACCACAGAGGCATCATTGATATTAAATCATACTAATATTATAAAGAGGAAAACTTTGTTTGTTTGTTTGGTTGTAATGAATAGGCGCAAAAGCTACTGAACCGATTTTGAAAATTCTTTCACCATTTGAAAGCTACATTATCCACGAGTGACATAGGCTTTGTTTCATCCAAATCGGTATAGTAGAAGCCAAGTTACGCAGGCGAAGCTGCGTGAAACTGCTAGTAAGTTATAACTAAAATGTATTATGCTCGAAATCCGACCAATGGGCGATTCTAGTTTCATTATAATCTTAACTAGTTTAAGAGTCTAGTTGTTTAAGTGACGTATGATTTATCTATCAAGATTAGCTAATCCGACAGACGACTATGTCTTAAACAAATGATGACAATGTATTTATTTCAATGTTCTAAGAATTTGTACTGATTCCTTCGTTCTAGTGTAATGCAATGACTAGGAGAAACAGAGATTTATTTCTATTTAAAATACTAGCTGTCCCGGCGAACTTCGTACCGCCCGTTCAGTTTGTATGGGAAAAATTAAAATGTTATTACGTTTTCAAAACACGATGCTCTTTCAATATAGTCTATGGCTGTGAAAGACATTGACATTCGTAAAATATGCAAAATTAATACATTTAATTTTTCAATATTTCTGAGAGATTTTCTTAATATTTTTTTCCGTAAGAACCTTCTCCTAATAATAACAAATACAACAAAAAAAGAATTAGTAAAATCGGCCCAGCCATTCACGCTTGATGCCGTGACCAAAAAATATGTAGCTCGGGATTGAATATGTGCCCGGTTGGCGATAGGCTACCTATCACATCGTGGGACTTAGTGTCTTCGGCTAGGCGTAGGTGCCCTGGTTATACCTCTGCTTATACCTTTATATACCTGGTTATACCTTTGACAGTAGGGGAGAGCAGGGTTCGAAGTTCCGATTTTAGAGTAGGGCACAATATTACTGAAATGGACAGACTGTAATTCATAATTCCTTTATAAGTGGAGGCAGAAATTATTCTAGTTTCCAGTAGTATAGTTAACTATACTACTGGAAACTAGAATAATTTAGTATAGTTAACTATACTACTGGAATAATGGAATATACTACTAATAATTATAAATAATCCTAATGTAATAAGGTACAAGATATTTTTACTAAATACTAAATGCATCGGAACAACCCACCCCCTTAACTTTGAACCCCGCTCTCCCCTACATGACTATTTTACAATATTGGAAGGCAAACAAGCAGACGGATGTCCTGATGGTAAGAAGTTCACACTGTTTAGAGACACCAAAAGGTGGTTATTGTGCGATGTAAATCTGAGGCCGAGATGTTTGGCCCCGAACAAAAGGAAGTTTAACGGCTACCTTATACTACGAACCGGAACACGTCTATTCAAGTACTGACGTTATGGCGGCAGGAATACGTAAGGCGGTGGCACAGTATTAAGAATTCTACCTACCAGTAGTCCAACTCCTTTGTTCTTGAATTCATGCCGACATGTTTTATACCTACTCGCGGCAAGTCAGTCAAGGGTCAGGGTTGTCAAATAATAACATTTTAAACATTTCATCTAAAAGTTTTATTTTAAAATGGGAAACAAAAAAATGTGAAGTTAATAATGAAACCGATGATGGTCTTGCTGAAGTTTCGTTCACAAAATTTTCATCCACAGTGGACGAAACGACACCGTTTATTTTATTATTATTTTCACCGACGATTCGTTCACTATCAAATTATTGAAGTTGTTTAGTACAGTCAGTTAGTACATGAAAAAAAAGTCAGTTTTATGCTAATGAACAATATCATAACAAAAAAAACATAATATATATGTGACAACAGCTACATTGATTTGGCATTACCTACTTACTATATTTAATCACAGATATAATCAATTCAAACTAAAATCATTCATAATGTATAATTCGCATTAAGTGATATATTTATGAATCCATTATAAAGCTTTTTTACTTCGTAGGTACCGCACATAGGAGTGAAATAATTTTCACCATGCTATCCATAAAATATTTGAATTTGTTTTACCCACTTTAACTTTATACTAATTACTATTATATGCTAAACTTCATCATACGTGTAAAAAAAAATTAATTAAATCTTGAGTACTTGGTGATTATAAATATATAAAAGTTTAAAACATATACCTAAATGGATCGCTTTATTTTGTTACAGCTTTGTATCTGACTGTATAAAAACATTTTTTATGGTGCACGAATCGACAGTGGAAAAATAATAAAATAAAAAGGTGTCGTTTCATCCATTGTGGATGAAAATTTTGTGGACGAAACTTTAGCAAGCCGGATGGCTTACTTACGAATAAAAACGGAACACATCCTCTAAACCCCATTATAAATTTGCAAGACAGCAAGTATTACATTATAATAAAATACACTATAACATATTTTTTTTAACAAATAACGAGTGCAAACCCTTCTAGATAGAGAGCGCAAACTGTATGGAGTTTGCGCTCGCCGACCCTGCCGCTCGCTTCCCGCGTTCCCCCCAGCGTTGCTCTGTGCAAGTACATGAGTCGGCCGACTGTTAGTATTAAGACTGTGGCGGTGGTACCGATTCGGGCAAGTCGCGGCGAAACTCTAGTACCTACCTAGTCAGATGTCACAGTGTTAGTGACGTTAAGCCAATGCTCGTGCCTGACAGAAAGGCAGATGGTCTAGTCTGCAAAGGAGCCCTGACCAGCACGGGGAAAAATATACTCCATTTAAAATTCAAGAGCGGTTAAATCGATTTAAAATTGAAGGGGAGGTAGCTTAGAACCAGAAGACGGACATAAAGTACTTTTTATTCCCATCGTCTGTATTAAAACTAGAAATAAACCTTTTAATATTTACCATACCAACTGAACGGGTGGGACAAAGTTTGCCGTAGCAGCTGATACTAGCTCAAAATTGAAGAGAAGGTAGCTGAGAACCGGAAGATAGACATAAATACTTTTTATTCTAATCATCTGAACTAACAAACATTTTAGTATTTCCCAAACAAATTGAACGGGTGGAACAAAGTTCGCCGGAACAGCTAGTATTAAATTAGTAACAATGAATCGCTAAATTCGGCTTTTTTATGTATGCATATTGAATTGTCACAAAAACCATGCTCATGAAGAAATGCGAAGAAAATTGACAAAATGTCCAAAGGAAATAACCACTGTACACTTCCGCCTCGATGGTCGAGTGGCTAGCGTACACGCCTAACTAAATTGACCAACCGCGAGGCTCGGGTTCAATTCCCCACGGGAGCAGGCATTTGTGTGATGAACATTTAGATGTCTGTTTTTCCGGGTCTGGGTGTTTATTAAATTTATTCTAATATCTATATACGTATTTCTATGTAGGTATTAGTATCGTTGACTAACACCCATAACACAAGCATATAAATTGTTTACTTTGGGGTTAGATTCAATTTGAGTTACTTGTCCAGGGATGTGAAAAAATCGTCAACTTAAGTAAAAAATGTTTCCATCTTTATTAAATAAACAAAAATACAACTAATTTAGAAACATCATGTTTTTTTAGTTACTAAAAAGCAGTTTTATATTCAGGGCCCAAATTTGAACACAGGTTTGAAAATAAATATAGCGTGGAGATATCCAACACTATATTAAAATAAAAAAACCTGTTTAACAAGCTTTCTGTCGCTAGCATGTGCAAAACGACATTTATGCTAAAATAATTTTATTAAAATCCACGCTAATATTATAAATGCGAAAGTATGTCTGTTTGGTGGGCAACATCTAGGAATAAATATTTTAAATGCTTTAAAATTGTTTCTGGGATTTCTGTTGGTTTTAACGACAAAACCGTATATTGCTCTTTCTAGATACTGTTAAAGATTTTGTCTAGTCAAAATAAATTCATTTGTATGGAGTTGCATTAATTTAAACAACTCAATGACACGTACGATAAAATGTATGAACCAGCCAACCTTTCAACTAGGACATTTTTATTACCTTACACGGTTAAGCCACGACATGCAAGCCATCGTTTTAAGTCCCTAATAAGATGATCTTGTACTTTTGCAAATTTCAATTCGCCCCAGATACATCATCTTCTGTTAATTCCATAATAATTTTATATGTTTAACGTTGTTGTCAATAGAGAAATCAAAACATATGTACCCCCCACCGGTGCTGCCCCTATCGAATATTTTTTTAATCTTCCCAGGAAAAAGGCTAATTGCACTTTGAGTGAAAACTTGTCATACGGTAGAGATATCATCACTAAACTTAAACGTAAAAAAGTCACCGATTTCGAACTAGTACTTTTTAGATTTTGTAGCATTTTTAGGTATATCTCGGAGCGCAACCCCCTTATAGCATACTTTTATTTAAAACATAAATTTGCCAAATGTCTAATGCAACCTTATATCTTACTAGCTGTCTCGGCGAACTTCGTACCGCCCGTTCAGTTTGTATGGGAAAAATTACAATGTTATTACGTTTCCTAACAAATGATGCTCGAATTTAATTAAGTAACCACGTTCCCGAACAAACGATGCTCTTTCAATTCAATATAGTCTATAGCTGTGAATGACATTGACATTCTTTACGCGCGTTTTTTGAAATATGCAAAATTAAATGTACATTTTTCAAAATTTTCGAGAGATTTTCTTAATAATTTTTCCGTAAGAACCTTCTCCTAATAATAACAAATACAACAAAAAAAGAATTAGTGAAATCGGTCCAGCCATTCACGCGTGATGCCGTGACCAAGAAAAACGGGTTTCATTTTTATATGTATATACTAGCTGACCCAGCAAACTTCGTATCGCTTGACATTAATGCTTCGACAGTAGCGCAGTCTGTCGGATCCGATGAGAAACATTCCAAAATCAACAACGACTTATTATTAAAAAATTAATTAAAATAACATTTTCCAGGAGATCAAATTGTGAATCTAAACCATTCCCGAATTCCCTTGAATACGCACAAAAACTTTCATCAACATCGGTCCAGCCGTCTAGAAGGAGTTCAGTGACATACACACTCACAGAAGAATTATATATACAAAGATATTGAATAGACTACAGGCATATTGAAAAGATTGTGATGAATTAGATAACATAAAATTACATCTGTTAATATTATAAAAAAATGGATTTCGATTGTCTTAAGAAATATCCTTAAATTCTAATGTGCTCTAAATATTTATTAATTGAACTAGCTGACTCGGCAGACGTTCTGCTATATTTTAAAGTGGTTTTAGTAAAAAAAATGGCGTGAGTCGAGGGTGACTCATCATTTAGGGGTATGAAAAATAGATGTCGGACAAATCTCAGACCTTCCAATATTGTGCTCCGAAAATTTCACGAAAATCGGTCAAGCCATTTCGGAGGAGTACAGTAACGAATATTGTGACACGAGAACTTTACATATAAGACGAGAATTATATATTATAAGAGATAATAATAACATAATGTTTTATGTAACCATAATGATTCTCACTTCTAATGTAAGTGTAAATTTTTAACTACTTACCTTACTTTTAATTTAAATACTATGAATGAAGACAGCCTTGATGGCATTAAGTTCACCTTCGTTTAAATGTATTAGTATAATAAAGGTTTTATAAAGTAAGTGACATGAGGTTCAAACATTTTTTATCTTGCACTAGGCGCAACATGGTGGAATATATTTTTGAAACATAACGATTTGAGGACCTTCAGGAAAAGAGCTTATATTACTTGGTATTACAGTTATTCGTGGGCAGCGGAGATCACTTTCCATCAGGAACCACCATGATCCATGAACCACCTGCTCGTTTTCTATCTATTCCATCAAAAAGCATTTTAATGACATTGGAACCGATAAGATTATGGTAAAAATTAAATCTATATATTAATACGTGATGTAATAATATATATACGTGAATATACTTTGGACCCCTTTTTACCAAAATTACGCGGACGCAGGATCATAAAATTTGGCACACTTATAGTTATGTGTAGGAGAAGTGCAGAACGCTAGTATTTTTCAATAATAATGCTTAAAAATTACATTAAATCAATCAATAAAATATTACCCACAGTACCATGCATTAGACACACACAAACAAATATATTAATGATAACGATAAAAGACCACAGATGGCGCACTATACAGTTTGGAAACAAAGTTGTCTTGAGAAATGAAGATGGCGTTCTTATCAACAAGATATTAAATTGTATTTGGTCGAATTTTGTCCAACGGGCGATCACTAGTAAATATAGATAGCAATAGTAAGTAAAGTTGCATTTACGCGTAACCAAAGCCACGAAAAATTCATAGTGAAAAATCTTATATGCGAAATTTTCAAGCATCTTGAACTTGTTCTGAATGAAGGCGATAACGTCAATCAGTAGCTGATAATAGGCATAAACGATGCAAAACTCGTTTTACCGACGGTCTGTCGTTAGTTACGGTTTAGGTTTCCTAACAGCTACAATAGCTTACCTGAAATATACCACTTGGATTTCATTGTAAGTACATAAATACATTTTTTAAATAAAGTCAGATATATTAAACTTTAAGTCAAATTGTATGATACCATTATTTTGCCAAGTGTTTTTTTTAACTTCATGAAAACCATAAAATACAAAAAAAAGACTCAATTTATACTTTTATCTCTAATACAGGAAAGTTTACTGTTACGTAAATATTATGATATTTAAATATCTTGTGAAATCTATTTTAATTATTTTAAAGGATAGTCTTGATTAGAAAAAAATAAAACTCTATCATTCTCGATTTATGTTAAACTTTAGCAATTATTATATATTATACATAATAATTATATATTAAGAGCAGCATCGAGGAATATTTCTTTGATTATTTCTCCAGAAGTTGTCTGGAAGAGATAGCTGTTTTGGCGATAAGGCCGCCTTCCTGTTTCACTTAGTTTTAGTTTTATTTTATATATTTCTTAAGTAATTTGGTGCACAATGAAGAGTTATTCTATTCTATGTTTAATTTTAATATTTAAATATTTTGCCAACCGTGAATATATTAGAGAACATATTATTTAAGCACTGATAAAAATAATAATATAATCATCGTAGAAAATCAAATATGAAATGTTTTGGTTTAATACTGCGCAAAGTGAATATATCAAACATTAATTTAAGCTTGAAAAGGAACACAGTATGCATTTCTATGTTATTCACACTTCATTTTATAAATTTTGTATATACAAAGTAAAATTAGGAGTCAACAAAAGAGTTCGTATTTCAAAAAACATGTTAAATAAAATATACATTAATGAAAAAAAACTTCACGCCCATATCCCCGAAGAGGTAGGCAGAAGCACAACCAGGGCACCCACGACTACCCGAAGACACTAAGTCCCACAATGTGATAGGTGGCAAGCCTATCGCCAACCGGGCACATTTCCAATCCCGACATTTCAATGTATTTTAATGTTATAAATTCTTGAATTAAAATGTTTTACTTTACAAAAACTTTATTTAAAGTTACAGACAATTAACATTTCAATGGAATCACATTCCAAACAGTCCCATAAAAAAGTGAATATAAATTATTGTTGCTGTTTGCGATGCCCTGAAGTATTCAAACATCGTATTAAGTTATATAATAATCAACTAATTGCCTCTGTGGTGTAGCGGTCCGGCGTCGGACTCGACTTCTTGAGGTCTCGGGTTGGATCTCCGGGTCAAGCAACAAAAAAAATGTGTTTTCCATTTTCTTATAAAAACAACGTTCCCCGGGATTTAATATGTACCCGGTTGGGGATAAGCTTGCCACCTAGCACATTAAAAAATGTATCAATACTAGAACATAAGTACCTAGATCTACATAGCTCTGTGGTATAGCGGTTCAGTTGTTGAACTTCACTGCATGAGGTCCCGGGTTCAAAACCCGGGTCGGGCAACAATAAGAAAATTGGGTTTATCCAATTATCTAATAAAAAAAGTCGCTCGAGATTGGATATATGTCTGGTTGGCGATAGGCTTGTCACCTATCACATTGTGGGACTTAGTTTCTACGGCTAGTCGTGGGTACTGGGTGCCCTAGTTGTAAGTCTGCCTACCTCTTCGGAGATATGGGAGTGAAGATACTTATTTGCTTGCCAATGATAAAAAAAATATACTGTTTTTTAATAGACAAAATAGTTTTGAAAATAGCCAAAAATAGATAAACGCCTTTCTGACATGCTCTTAGAAACAGTGTCTGTTTAGCCAAAAAACTAACCCTACCGAAGGCATCCAAGATACCTTGAAGCTCTGCAGAGAGCCCTGTGAGGTTCAAGTCAGTGGGCGGTAGTCACTTGCACGGAAAAGTATCTTTTTTTTATTTGGTAGGCCAGTTTCATTTTAAACTGGAGGGGCTGTTTAGTTTTATTATAATCAAATATCGCTTAAACTTAAAAGATTTTGATTAAATATATTTTTTTTAGATAAATACAAGCTTTGAATCCAATTCTTAAATTATTTCATAATATAATTAATATATCAAAATTGAGGTTTTTTTATGTGATGGGAAAGTAGACAAGCAGACGGATTTCCTGTTGGTAAGAAATTCACCCCGACTTGAGACACCAAAGATGGTAATGGTGCGTTGACAACCTGAGGTCAGGGTGTTAGACCTCGAGCAAAAGTAAGTTTACTGGCTACCTTACCCTCCGAACCGGAAAACGTCATGACGTTATGGCGGCAGGAATAGGTAAGGCGGTGGTACCAATCAGGGCGAGTCGCTGCAAAACTCTACCACCTAGTCAGGTGTCACGGTGTTAGTGATGATAAGCCTATGCTCGCCTTTTACGAGCTGCCTGACAAAAAGGCAGATGGTCTATTCTGCAAAGGAGCCCGGACCAACACGGGGTGAAGTTATTGTATAAAGAAAGATTAACCAAAAACAAATTTTCCAAAGCGATACTGAAACAAATCCCGTTTTCTAGATTCCAGTTTTGTAGACAGAAAATGACGCTCATTTCCTTCGAGCTGCGTGGTAGGAAATATGTTGGCTTATAGAAAGAGTACGAGTAAGAGTTCCCCGTTTCGGTCCGGGCTCCTTTGCAGAATAGACCATCTACCTTCCTGCCAGGCAGCTCGTAAAAGGCCAGCGAAGGCTTACTGTCACTAATACCGCGACACCTGTCTAGGTGGTAGAGTTTCGCAGCGACTCACCCGGATTGGTACCACCGCCTTACCTATTCCTGCCGCCGTAACGTCATGACGTGTTCCGGTTCGGAGGGTAAGGTAGCCGGTAAACTTACTTTTGCTCAAGGCCTAACATCCTGGCCTCAGGTTGGCAACGCACCATTACCACCTTTGGTGTCTCTAGGCGGTGGAAATTTCTTACCATCAGGAAATCCATCTGCTTGTTGCCTTCCAATATCATAATAAAAAAAAAAACAAGACTAGGATTATGTTATAGCTTAGAAACCGTCTTCGTCATCTATCGCAATTAGGTTTGCTAGAATATCTTTAATATGTCGTATTACTTGTGTATACATAGCTGTTTGAAATGTATTTATACAAAAGACAAATTAAAAATGATCATCAGTCGTTAAGGTTGATTTGCCGAAAAATGAACGAACAGTATTTCGTTTCTAACTATTATTGTTATGTAAATTATTTTGGCTTCATTGTGGACTATTTGAATGGACAATACTATGAATATTTGTCATCCGGACAGTGGTACTTGTACAATAAATAATAATTTCAACTAAATTCTACTCCCGGGTCGGGCAACAAAAAAATTTGGTTTTTCCAATTTTCTTATAAAAAATGTTGCCTTGGATTGGATATGTACCCGGTTGGCGATAGGCTTGCCACCGACCACGTTGTAGGACTTAGTGTCTTCCGCTAGTCGTGGGTGCCCTGGTTGTGCCTCTGCCTACCTTTTCGGGGATATGGGCCTGAAGATACTTTATTTTAATGACATTTGATAATAGTATTATCTTCACGTCCATATCCTCGAAGAGCGGGGCAGAGGTACAACCACGTCTAGCCGAAGACACTAAGTCCACAGTGTACGTAATAGGTGACAAGCCTATAAATAAAATTTAAAATGAACAAGCAAACAGATATTTAACTAACTCCAAAATTAATTATTAATTAAAAGTATGATTTCTCATATATTTATGATACGATTATTCGGCCAATGACCAAAAGATTTTTATGTTTTTCTAAAAAATAACCATACAAATCTGTTTCACATAAAAGACAGCTTATGATTTGGACATGTTGCTATATTAGTTTTATTAAGATCCAATTAGAGGATTTTGAGAAATACCTATTTTAAATTACGAACAATCGATTAGTATAACTTACATTTTTCAGATCTTACTAAACTTTAAAGTAACTTTTAAAATATTTTTATAAAATCTGTAAGTACAACGCGTTTTGGATTAACCAATTAAAAAATAATACGAAGCCTAAATTTGAAAATTTTACATGCGAGTAATACTTACTTACTAATAGCCCCTATTTCCGAAAAGGGAGGCAGAGACAACACATGGCACACGCGATTAGCTGGAGAAACTACTTGACTCCACAATCTGATAGGCGGCAACCGGGCAACTAAATCCCGAAAACTATATTCATTATTAGAAAATTAATAAGTCACATTTTGATTTACCAGACCCCGGAATCGAACTCGAAGCTATTGTCAAGGCTGAAAATAAAGCACTAGACCACACAGATTTCGACATATAATCAGAATTCAAAAAAAAATACTATTAAATAAAAAATTTAAACAACCCCTGGTACAAGAATTTAAAAAGTAAAAAAATAAATAATTCCCTTTAAAAAGTAAAAAAATCGGTAATCTCCCCACTTTCACCCCCACCACAAAGGGCTCAACTGATTTTTAGCAAACATGTCTAAGAATACTCGCACATTAGTTACCTTTAATACAAAAAAAAGTAAATTGAAATCACTGCATCCGTTCGGGAGTTATGATACCACAGACAGACACACAGATAGACAGACACGTCAAACTGATAACAACCCTCTTTTTGCATCGGAGGTTAAAAAATTTGGTCGGAAAATTGGAAAGTCGGAAAAAAGGAAAACTTTATACAGATTTTTGCTGCGTTTAAGTAATTAACGTTAGTTTAGTTATAGGTATTAAAATACGCAGTTAAAGTTAATCATAGATGACTTTCAAGTGTCTTTAGAAAGATAGCCTAGATATTTACAAATACAAAGGCGAATGACTAAAACTAAGTAAATATATTGAATATAATGCTTAAGGAAATAGATATTTTGCGATGTAAGGTAAGATAAAGCAAGATATTCAACACACACAGGTTAACCTCAGACGTAGATACGGATAACATAATGGTGACAATATTCTAAGATATATTTACAAAACTTATTATTGTAGATGTACGAGTACACCATCTTTTTTCAAATATACAAGTTCAAAAGAGATGGAACATTTTAGATATATGCCATACTAGCTGTTACCCACGTAGTGCAATTATTTAATATTTAGCTCTCCAATACAACCCTTTAACGAAATAATCTCTCAATAGGAAAACAATCCCCCGATTTTTAAACATACTTTATTGGTTCTTCGCTCCTATTGGTCTTAGTGTGATGATATATAGCCTATAGCCTTCCTCGATCACTAAACTAACACTAAAATAATTTTTCAAATCGGACCAGTAGTTCCTGAGATTAGCGCGTTCAAACAAACAAACTCTTCAGCTTTATAACATTAGAGTATAGATTAGTTTTGACGTAACTTTTTAAAAAAAGTATCTTCATGCTCATATCAACGAAGAGGTTGGCAGAGGTACAGCCAGGGCACCCATGATCAGCCAAATACATTAAGACCAATAATGTGATAGGTGCCAAGCTCATCACTAACCGGGCAAATATCTAGTCAAGGACAACGTTATTTTTATTATAAAACTGAAAATATAGAGTTTCTAATTTTTTTGTCAAGAAGTCAAGCCCGACGCCAGATAGCTAGACCACAGAGGTAATAACAATCACAAACAATAATTATTAGATATTTAAATTGTTAAAAAAACTACAATTCCAGTTTTTGCCTCTTTCACTACTTTCGTTGGAATAAACTAGTAATTGTTCAGAGAGGCATACAATTTGAAATGCTTAAAGTTCAAACATAGGATCCTTTTTTCGGAAATAAACCGAAACACTAACTAAGTCGCGGGTATACAGCTATGTCAAATAAATATTTTTTATTCCAAGTATGAAACTTCCAAACTTACTTTATTTATTGCTCTTGCGTTATGAGAATTCACTATGACAAATTTATGTGTCAATAATCACTATAAAACAAACAACAACAACTATACAGTCAAACAAAAAGAAAATTTGGTTTATCAAATTAAAAAAAATATTGCTCGAGATTGGAAATGTGGCCGGTCGGCGTTAGGCTTGCCACCTATCTCATTGTGAGACTGAGTGCCTTCTACTAGTCGTGGGGCTACTGGTGGTGCCTCTGCCTACCTCTTTGGGGATATGGGCGTTAACATAATTTTATTTTATACAAGCCACGTTTAAAGTTACACTTGGTCTAAATAAAAAAAATCAATATTTTTGATATTTTTCATTGTTGGTTGTAGTTTTCCACTTGTTGATCCGAACTTCTTTGCAGAATAGAACATGTATCTTCCCGCCAAACACTTTGTAAAAGACGAACATATGTTTACTGCCACTAACACCGTGACATCTGACTAGGTGGGCAGAATTTCGCAGCGACTCGCCCGGATTGATACCTACCACCGCCTTCCTTATTCCTTCCGCTAAAATGTCAGCGTTTGCCATTGACGTGTGTGTGAAGTGACGTGTTCGTAAGATAAGTTAGTCGGTGCTTTTGCTCGAGGCCTAACATCCTGGCTTCAGATTGGCAACGCACTATTACCACGTAACACCACCAGTGTTTCTAGGCTCGTGAATTTCTTGCCATCAAAAATCCGTCTTGTTTGCCTTCTAATATAATAAAAATAAATAAATAAGCAAAATAAAAAATAAATAAAATAGTGGGTGCTTAGAAAAACTTCACAATATTCATAGTTTAACATAAAGGAATACTTTAATTTTTTTACAATTTTTTATTATTATTATCTAAATAACCTACCTGGTTCGCTGTTTACAGCATCCTCAAGGCTAAAACTTAAACTACTAACTGTTAGATAGTAGTTTAACAGTTACTAGTTTTTTAGTTTAGCATTAGGTTTAAAAGTTAAAACTAACAAATTTGGTTAAAGGATCGTTTTACAAATGTATGTCAAAAAATAATAATTACACATTTTTCGCCTCACCTTTTTAAGTAAACATTCAGATAAGATTCCTTTGCACAAAACCTGTTTTCTTTACATAACATATGATCCTTTTGCAAATAAAGAATCTGCCACTGATAAAATAAATAAGCGGTGATAAATATTATAAATGCAGATTACATAAGTTAGGTTTTCTATCACACAGTGGGACTAACACCGTATTCAAGAAGCTTAGTAGTACTATTTATTTAAATTATGCGATTCGGCTATGTTCGCCAAGCTTCGGAAATCCGAATGTATTTTAAAGATTATAAGATATAGAATTGTTATTTAAAAAAAGAAATGACAGAGAAATTGATTACATAAAAAATAAATGGAGTCAATCGTATTTCCTCTTCTTTTATTCTAATTGGTTAAAAAAATTAAATGACGGAGAAATCGATTATTTAAAAAATAAATAGAGTCAAACGTATATCCTCTTCCTTTATTAAAGTTGGTTAAAAAGAGAAATAAGGGAAAAATCGATTATATGTAAAACAAAGGAGACGAACTTGTGACCTCCTTTTCTCAAGTCGCTTAAAAACTTAACTGTAAAATATTCATTACCACGGCCTATTTTAATAATCTATCGGTTCAGGTACCAGACAACCTCTGTCATTTTTCAATAATTAACGAAAAACCTTAGCCACAATCTCCTTTAAGCCTATTTATTACTGTAGATTGGTAACATTACATTCGTTCACAAATTTAACACAAAAACTAGGAGTCCGCTTTTGATTTAATTTAAATGGGACTACCTCTTTATCATAGCCTATCTTTAAGAAAAAGTAAAGTCCAAGTAATCGCGTAGCAAACATACAAAAGAAAACATAAAGACAAATTCATGGGCTCCTCTTTTTTGTAGCTAGATAAATAAATAAATATCCCCGGACAAGTCACACAAATTGAATCTAACCCCAAAGTAAGCAAATTATATGCTTGTGTTATGGGTGTTAGTCAACGATACTAATACATAGAAATACTTAAATAGATACCAGAATAAATGATATGCGGACTTTGAAAACTAATTTTATCGGGATGCGACGATGATGCCAGAAAGTGCTAAATTAGTAATGTTGGATAACTCCAGATATGCACTTAGTTTTACGTGACTAGGTGGTAGAGTTTTGCAGCGACTCGCCCGGATTGGTACCACCGCCTTACCTATTCCTGCCGCCGTAACGTTAATGCTTGCTGTTGTCGTGTTCCGGTTGAAGGGCAGCCGGTAAACTGACTTTTGCTCGAGGCCTTACATCCCGGCCTCAGGTTGGCAACGTATCATTACCACCTTTGGAGTCTCTAGGCGAAGTGAATTTCTTACCATCAGGAAATCCGTCTGCTTGTTTGCCTTCCAATATTATAAAAAAAATAATGGTGTACAGTAGATTTACCTATTGAGACCCTTGACTTACTTATACTAACACCGTAGCGTCAGCACCAGCCGTTTCTGCGAACTAGGCTGAAGCATAGCGCAGGCGGCAAACTTGGTCAAATATCTCTGTTATAAAACAACGACGCGCCAGTAACATCTATGGTGACAGTGGCGACAATTGTCTTTTATCCTCAGGGTAATTAAAGTCAGTACTAATTGCCAGTAAAAATACAAGGTAACATTTAAGGAGCAGCCAATTTTTAAGTAAGGGTGCGTGATTGTTAATACTTGCGATCTGTAAAAAAAACTAAACCTTAAAATAATCTATTTAAAATTTTATTTGATATACAAAAACATACAGTCGAATAGACAACCCACTCTATAAGGAGTTGGTTTAAAATCGCTTAGCCATAATTAAAAAAAAAGTATACCATAACCATAATTAAAAAACCCGAAGAGGTAGACAGAGGCACAACCAGGTCACCCACGACTAGACGAAGACAGTAAGTTCCACAATGTGATAGGTGGCAAGCCGATCGCCAACTGGGCACATAATATATCCAATCCCGACCAACATTTTTTTTTAATTAGAAAATTGAAAATCTCAATTTTCTTTTTGTTACCCGACCCGGGATCCGAACCCGGTGCCTCATGCAGTCAAGTCTAACAACCGAACCGCTAGAAAACAGAGGCGACAGACACACAAGGTTCAATTTTTTATAAAGCGTGATCTAAATATGGATCATATGGATATATCTATATGGATCATTGTAAAACCAGCCAATATTCTATGCATTCAGTAAAGATTTTATAATGTTAGTCCTCGCTACATTCATGGTCCTCTCTGCAGTGTAGAGTGGGTAGTAAGCTTAGAAATTTAACATCCCAGCCTTAGATAGGCAACACATTGTTACCCCCCCTAGATGACAGTTTATATATGTATATCTTATCTGGAAATCCGTTGGCTTGTTAACCTTCCTGTACAATAAAAATATTAACGTCATATTAAAATTTTATGGCAGATTGACATTGTTTAAGAAGGTCTAGGTTGAGTAATAAATGATTTCAGATAACATTAAGAGCAACTAAACACTGAATATTCGTTACTGATAAAAAAATGCAGATGTTTTGAAGTGATTAAAATGAATTAGTTTAAGCTAAAAACACATGATATTGAGACGGTATATTTGATTTATTCTATCGTTGGTAAAACTTATAAAATATTCATATTTTTAAATAATGAAACACTTATACTGTTTTAAGAAAAAAAAATTTTTCAAGCCCATATCACCGAAGAGATAGGCAAAGGCACAACCAGGGCACCCACGACTAGCCGAAGTTACTAAGTCCCACAATGTTATAGATGGCAAGCCTTTCGCCAACCGGGCACATACCCAATCCCGAGCAACATTTTTTTAAATTAGAAAATTGAAAAAACCAAATTTTTATTTTTGTTACCCGACCCGGGATTCGAACACTGACCTCATGCAGTGAAGTCCAACACCTGAACCGCTATACCACAGATGCGATAAAGTTTCAAAACTGTACTGCGGTACTGTTTTACGTATTTTTATTTACGTAAATTTATAAAAAAATAAAAAAATAATTAAAAAAGTTGTTTGATAGTTTTAGGTTTTAGCCCTGATGATGTTGTATAAGCGAAACCGGTAGGCCATATACAAAATAATAAATTATAAGGGATACTATACGTGAACAGTACAAGTGTTTCTTTATTTAAAAATATGAATTTTGACAAGGTGTTTTTTTTAAGTCGAAAACAAAATGTTTCTCTCTTGACCAATTTTGAAAGGGGAGGTTATTAAATCAATTTGATTTAATGCATGTACCAAAAATATGCATTATTTGGTAAAACTCAAAAACTGCTGGATGGACTGTTTTTAAATTTGAATGAGACCACCTCAAAATCATAAGTTACTTTTTAAAATTGATACGGCATAAACAAAAATAACTTTTTAAAAAAACCAACTTCAAAACTAAAAAGTAAAAAATAATAAAGATTGAACATTAATTATATACTATCTATTATTTATATAATATAGTAGTGTGCTATTTATTAACAGGTTTGAAGTTGTTGCCAAGTTTTAAACTAAAAACAATATTATTATAAGTAAGTATTAAATTGTTATGGCACGGACTTCAAACCTATTAGTAAATAGCTCACATAAATATTTGGTAATATATCACATTTGAAATCTTTATTATTTTAACTTTTTAGTTTTGGTGTCGGTTTTTTAACGTGGTTACTTTTTATTTAATACTTTTTAGTTTAGTGATGATATAATGTAATTAACATTATTAGTTTCATGGGCCAATGTATACGTTTTAACAACAAATTTCGCGAGCATATTAAAGACTTACCATTTAATAAATTTAAAAAATGTATTAAGATCATGTTGTATGGTAAGGGTTATTATAAGATTTCAGAATATTTAGAAGACAGAAATGCTTGCATTTAACGGCTCCTCATACCAATATCTGCAAATTATTTGTGAATGTAATACAATTTATTAAATTAGATTTATAAGAAAAAAGACAAACCGGCTTAGTTTCTTTCGCCGGATCTTCTCAGTGAGTGGCCGCGTTAAGATCCGGTGGTAGATTTCATAATTATATAGACGCGTTATAAGAATCTTTGTATAGATCTAATTAATAAAAACTAATTTGATTGATTTATTGAGTAAATATCTTTATAGCATGTTAAAAGGCTTGTGGATCAAAATTTACTTTAAATATTTGCTTTAATTTAATAAAAATAGACATCGGAATTCGGTCAAAGTAGTTAAAAAATGCTCATAAAATAAAAAAGTAATGGGCCTACCTGAATCAAATTCTTGTGAGAATTATCCAAAACTATTATATAAATCGGTGTACATGCATATAAAATATGTAAAGGCCGAATTAGGAACCCTTTTTCACGTCGGTTAAAAATTAAACAACCACAGAGTATTATATAGGTATGATAAAAGTTATACAAAGAGTTACACTTTGTGCGTATGTATGTATAAAAATGTATCTATACTAATTGTTTTGTTTTCCCTTAATTCATATTAACATGTATTTGACATTGATCTTCAATTTCACCATTCAGTTGACATTGTTTTTGTTTAATGAATATTAATTATTATAGAATTGAATGAAACTCACGATTATTTGTCGTTCATGTTACAAACAATGTTCTTCTTTTTATCTTTATTTAGGTTTTGGCCTACACGTTAGTATTTTGCCATGAGTCAAGTAAAAATTTGCATCAAATTTTAGATAAATTTTAATCAATTATAATTAGGTGCCAGTCAAATGTCAGGCTCTTGGGTAAATCGGTGGCCTCATTACTCAAGCTCATGCAATGAGATTTGGCGGCAGCGATACCTCCCAATTTCCTCCCAAACGGCTTGACCGATTCTCATGAAACTTTGTGAGCATATTGAATTATCTGAGAATCGGCCAGCGTCTGTTTTTCATTCTCCTAAGTGATTATAGAAATACGAATTTGTAGCCTCGGGATATATATCTATAGCACAATAAAAAGACTGCTACCTTCATGACATTAAGAGAGTGTAGAAGATACTAACACCCAAAACGAATGTAGAGGGATAATGGTACTTTTAATAAGCGTAGCTGCGGGCAAAATCTTTAAGAAACCAAAGAACATCTGCTATGCTGATGGAAAGACATCGTTGAAGGTACTTATATAAAAAGCGACTGTGGAGAAATGTGCCCTTCGTGACATCTCACTAGGTGGTAGAGTTTCAAAGGGACTCGCCCGGATCGGTACCATAGCCTTATCTATATAAGCTTATCTATAATTATATCGCTTTGTATATAAGTACCTTCAACGATGTCTTTCCATCAGGATAGCAGATGTTCTTTGGTTTCTTAAAGATTTTGCCCGCAGCTACGCTTATTAAAAGTACCATTATCCCTCTACATTCGTTTTGGGTGTTAGTATCTTATGTAATGTCACNGGATAGCCCTGCCGCCATAACGTTAGTGCTTGCTATGCTTGCTTGGACGTTAGTGTTTGGAGGGTGCGGTTGCTGGGAAACTTAATTTTGCTCGAGGCCTAACATCCCGGCCTCAAGTTGGCAACGCACCATTACCAAGTTCGGTGTCCCTACGTGGCGTAAATTTCTTACCATCAGGAAATTCGTCTGCTGGTTTGGTTTGGTTTGCCTTCCATTATCCAAAAAAAAATCATAACTCCTAGACGAATGGACCGATTTCGATGCGGATTTTTGTTTGGAGGCTGAAGTGATAGAAGTTGTTTTTGGCTACATACAAATAGGTTTTACAAGTGGTTATTGTTTTTTTTTAATTTAAAGTTTATTCTTATCTATATAAGAGAAGGTTTTATTAAAATTGTTTTTCATGGCCTATATAGTAGAGGAGATAAGGTTATCAAGGTCTAACCAATGAAACTCTTTGTTTTTTTTAATGTATTTTGATACCACAAAATTTAATTGATAATTTAAGTGTTTTAATAACCAGTCACCTCTGTTGTCTAGCGGTCCAGCTGTTGGGCTTGATTGCATGAAATTCTGGGTTAGATTTCCGAGTCGGGCAATAAAAGAAAATTGGGTTCATTCCAATTTCTAATAAAAGGACATTGTTCGGGATTGGATATGTACCCAGTTGGCGATAGGCTTAGCACCTATCACATTGTGGGACTTCCTATCTTCGGCTAGTCGTGGATGCCATAGTTGTGCCTCTGCCTAACTCTTCGGGGATATGGGCGTGAAGATACTTATTTACTTATAACCATATACGTTTCACCATCAATAGCATCTCAGTTGGATTTGTCATATACAGGCATGATGGAGAGTAGGACAGCCAGAGTAGTTGCACAAGTCTCCTAAGATTTAGGGCTATATGATACGACACAATTATAAGAGCTTCATGCTTCTTCGCTGTATTAGAGTAAAAAAATACAATTATAGTAGAAAAGGAAATAGTTTTCCATGTTATTCGCTTTAAAAAAGGAGTGTTATAATTTTGATGTATGTGTGTGTGTGCGTATGTGTGTGTATGTGTCATGATTAATTTTGAAGGGATAGGACTTTTTGTTTTAGAGCTGACGGGATCAATATGGTTCATAGCTATATTACATCAGGTTTAACAAAGAAAACTTATGTTAAAAATATTCATTATGTTCAGGCAGAGAACGAGGGGTTATTAGTTCTACATACTTGTGTTTTCTTGATATTCTGAATTAAATAGTTTCATACTCTATTTAAATTTGATATATTTTTTAAAATTTGATATTGAAGCGGACGCGGCCGACACCGTCTTAATTAAACAATTAGGCGTCGTGAGCCCAGAACTCACAGAGCGGTTTTCGGGCGGGCCCGCGGCTTCTGTAGAATGTAGATTTATACGCAAAAAGTAAAAGCACATTTCACGATGCGTTTTATGAAATTATTCCTATCTCTTTAGAAAAGAACCGCCAAAATCGTTTGGCTATTGACTTAACAAATTTACAAAAAACATACAAGCAAATTGAAAACTCCGTTTTAGGAGTCTGTTAAAAATGAATCCTTATTAACTTAGGCCTTATTTACAAGTTCTCCGAAATTCCCATCGTCCAGACAAAAAAAAACAACAGTGCCAAATACTGTCATTAAGGCGACAGGAATCGATGCATCCCTACCCGGAAATGTGCAAGTGAAAGTATGAAGGTGTTTATTTCTACACAAACAGCTGCAAGAAGACTGGATAGATAAGTTTTATTTTTGGGATTAGCGTCGTGGGCTAAGAACTCCAGGAGCGGATTTCAGGCGGGCCCGCGGCTTCTGTAGATTTATGTGCAAAAAGTAAGAGAACATTTCACGATGCGTTTAACACTCTCAACGCCCGCGGTTGTTGTTCAGCATTGTATAAGTTTGCTAGTGATGATTTCAACCTGGGCTGTGTGACCGAACAAATTATCGGTCTCGTGAGTTTTAAAATAAAACCGTAGTTCCACGTCCGCACCGGTCACGGGCGGAAACCGCTCCGTGAGTTCTTAGTCTTACAAAACGACCGTGATGCGGAAATACAACGTCAGCGAAGCGGGGAGTACGCGTCTTGTGATCGAGTTTGTGTACAGATAAAACAACTATCTAATATCTAGATTAGACTATCTAGACTAGATCTCATATCATTTTCTCTGATGTTAAATACCAAAACCGGATATAATAGTCAATTGCCCGCCTACTGGTGTAGGTGAATTTGTGCTTCACGTAACACTCCAGTAATCATCCAAGAGGCTCAGATTCGATTACCTACATGGACATGCATTCATGTAACGAACATACTCGTGTTTCATGAAGGATATGGGGAATTTAATATCGCCTTTTGTTATATCATTTATATTTCTTTGTAGTAGTATTTTTCACAAATATCCATTATAACTACAAGTACGCTATAAAATAAACTTAATATGAAAACTTTAGAGTTAGATAGACTCGTGTAATTTGTCCAGAAACATTTATTTTATTTTTTTTAAACTATATCAGAAACGTGCGTCTTTAGTGACCATTGACTAAAAATTACGGCCACAATAATCGCTTTCTTAGCGCATAGGTTTGGTCAAAACTTTTTCTCTATAATCTCAAATTTTATTTTGAAAACGTGTAGGTACATTAACCTTGACATGTACTCAGTAAAAATGTTTTAATATTTGTATTTAGAGTTAAGAATTTAGCTCATTCCCTTCATAAGCTTAATGTCGCTTTATATTATTCATGTAATTTATAAAGATCATTGAACTATTTTAAATAGGAATCTGTATGAAAACAAAGTGAGTTTATTTAACAGGTTATTTTTCTAAGACATGTTTCCAAGTAAAAACAATTTATTTGAAACAAAAGAAGTAAAATGTGGCAAAGTACGTATGTAACAATGGAACATTGTTTTTTACGAACTTATAGAAAAGTTTAACAAAATAAACAGAAATATATTAGTGAAGTGTTGGAAGCCGTGCTAAATTAGATTCGTGGCTGAATGTAGTTATACGATTGGTTCTGTGTGGTTTACTAACGCACTAGCAACGCAAAATTGATTTTTTTTTAAATTACGCCTCTGTGGTCTAGTGGTTCAGTTGTTGGACTTGACTGCATGAGGTCCCGGGTTCGAATCCCGGGTCGGGCAACAAAAAGAAAATTAGGTTTTTTCCAATTTTCTAATAAAAGAAAACAGTAGCAGTCGCGGGACTGCCGATAGAAGTGAAAACGGAACTATTAAGTTGAGAGTAATTAAAACTGTATGCAAAAATTATATGAAATTTTTTATGTTTTATTTATTAGTTACATATGATGGGTTAAACAAATCATGAACAAAATATAAATACAAAGTGGTTGAAAAAATAATTAATATACAATTATCTTGTCAGTCAGAAATAGTCGATATGTATTAGTGTATACGTGTACACAGGCTACTGCGCGTGCGCCAGTCTGGCTCTCCATAGCAATAGATATACTATTATCATTAGAATGTCGGTGCCGCGAATCGAGGATTTTAACCTCTACCAAAACGCTCAACGCACCCAAAGAAGTTTTCACTTCAAAAAATGTTGGTCGGGATTGGAAATGTGCCCGGTTGGCGATATGCTTGCATTCACATCACATTGTGGGACTTACTGTCTTCGGCTAGTCGTGGGTGCCCTGGTTGTGCCTCTGCCTACCGCTTCGGGGATATGAGCGTGAAGATACTTTTTTAATTACGATTTGCTCCCTTTATTTATTTAGAAAACTCATGGAAATTTGACACGATAATGATTTATACAAAGGTAACAAATAAGCCAATTAAGAGTTTTCATAATTAGACAGCAGTATACTTACAACGGACATAATGTGTACAATGTATTAATTTGAGTTCAAATTATTTTTCAAAATACAATTTTGAAAGATTACGTCTTATTTGAGTTTGTTTCATGTGGAAGAGATCGATATCACTATTTACTTTATTAACGGCCAATATTAATAATCAATCCTAATCCAAAACTTGCTGTCCAAGATTGATATTTTGATCCATTTTCATGTTATCGCTTGCCAATAACCTATCTCTGCACAGGATAAATATGGCAATTAGGTGCAGGATAGGCCGGCGGATACGCAGCTATCTAGATTGCTTGAAATCCAACTTTAGAGAAATATTATTAACATTGGCCGTAAGACTATCAGTAGCTCTTATCATGAAAGTGTTTTTAAGATAATTTGTAGAAGCAAAAGGTACATATTTACATACATACATCTAGTAACAATATTGGTTAGTATTTATGTTTTTATACTTAAGTAATAATATTAATTGCTTGCCTTTGAAGGGTACTATATTCATACCCATGAAAACATAAAATTTAGAAAAAGAAACAACAAAATTTTAATACGAATTTTAAAATACATATGACTTTTTTAAGCATAGTTAAACTGCAAAAACTTACACCAACATTGGGTACCTCGTCGCGATTCAATTTTTTTTCTTAAGTTAGCAAATGGTTCCGAAATGGTCCCACATACAATTTATCAACATTCTTCTAGTATTTTTTGAGTAATACTTAATAATTCATGAAAAATTTGTGAAAAAACTACTAGGTGGTAGAGTTTCGCAGCGACTCGCCCGGATTGGTACCACCGCCTTACCTATTCCTGCCGCCAAAACGTCATGACGTGTTCCGGTTCGGAGGGTAAGGTAGCCGGTAAACTTACTTTTGCTCGAGGCCTAACATCCCGACCTCAGGTTGGCAACGCACCATTACCACCTTTGGTGTCTCTAGGCGGCGTGAATTTCTTACCATCAGGAAATCCGTCTGCTTGTTTGCCTTCTTGTATCATAAAAAAATAGTTGGATCATGACAATAGAAAATAGTTCCGAAATGGTCCGACAACATTTTATCAACATCGCACTAGTAATTTTTGAGTAACACGTAATAAAGCGTAAAATTTTGTGCATTATTATATACTCAAGAACCACTAGTCGGATCATGACAAAAGTAATATATCACCAAAAAAAATTGATATGTGACCATCTCAAAATTATGCCTATTGTTAAAAAAAACACTAAAATCGTTTGGCTATTTACCGAGTAATCGCTTAACAAACATACAGTTGAATCTTCTCCTTTTTGGAGTCGGTTAAAAAGGAATCCTGAGGTCGAAGTGTAAGGCTTAATTTAAAATTTCATCAAATTTCCTACCTCCAGATCAAAACACAACAATGCCAAGCACTGCCATTATGACGGCAGGAATAGAAAGGAGTTGGATGTGAAAGTGAATGCATGAAGGTAGATGTTTATATCTACGCAGACAGCTGCAGCTATACGGGGTAGTTTAATTTTATTTACAAAAATTTTGGAATTACGTTGGTTTGAAAAACACGCTTTCACCGCCATCTTAAGAACCTTTGAACTAAGAGATTAGTCTAAAAATGTTATCAAATTTTTTTGCTGTATTTGTTAGCAGTGTCGTATTTTATTCATCCTTATCTATATTCTACTGAAGTATAACGATTTTATCTATATCGTGACATGTTCAGTTTTTCACGTTAAATATTTTAGTGTCATCATAAAAAGCTTAGCAATAAAAACAGTAATATGGAAAGCAAAGAAACGTCATTAGATCAAAAAGAAAATGTGATTTGCTAAGTAAAATATTTATCTGGTTAGGTTAAAGCCGTTAATGCGTTTTAATTAATTTATTTAATCATTTATTGTACACAAAAAATGACATGTTTTTAATCAAGTTTTTTAAATGCAGTTCTTCTTCTTCTTTTACAAATATGGCTTTCGATCGTTTTTCACGATTTACTTTGCACATGTCAAGTTAGTTACTTCTTATACAGTCATTAGTCACTATGTACAAAGTCATGTCAGGTCAGGGTCTTGAGTGAAGCAGTGGATTCGTTACTCAAGCTCATCTAGTGAGATTTGATAGGAGCAGCTGATTTTTTCATGATTATTGCATATGTGCATTTTCACTGAACAAAATTAGTCTAATTCAAATCTAAATTAATTTTCACTCAATATAAACACGCAATACAATATTAATGAAAAAATACGACCATCTACATTCACAATGGCGCCAAAAACATAACATTTAAAAATGAAATAAGTAACATAGTACTTTACTTCACGGATAAAATGATTTATAAGTTATTAATAAATAAGATTAAATTTTATATCAACATATAACATAATATAGATTGTTCAATCATAATAAATCATTAGAATGTTCACAGGGCTATTAAATATATAGCAAATAATGTCATGAAATATCAAAGAAATATCCAAGGGCGCGCCATTCGTTAACCTTCTATTTATAATTAACTGAGTTTGTGCGAACATCTCAGTTTTGTGATTAATAATGATGTCCATCTTTTGCTTCATTTTGGGACTGTGACTGGAAATTGTAAAAAGTATGCCTCCTCAACCGCCTAACTACATCGACCAACCCCGAGGCTCGGGTTCGATTCCCGACGGGGGCAGGCATTTGTGTGATGAACATTTAGATGTCTGCATTTCCGGGTCTGGGTGTTTATTAAATTTATTCTGGTATCTATTTAAGTATTTCTATGTAATAGTATAGTTGACTAACACCCATAACACAAGCATATAATTTGCTTACTTTGGGGTTAGATTCAATTTGTGTGATTTGTCTAAGGGTATTTATTTCTTTATTACTATTTAAATCATGCGCTTCGACTTTACCCTTTTCACTCTTTTTACACTGTATACTTTTATTTAAAACTGGCTGACCTAATCTAAATTTAAGCGAAACGATTAATTATGTAATAACAACTCTTTATAGATATCTTTATAATACATTAGGATTTCCGAAGCTTGACGAACGTAGCCGAACCGAATAATTTAAATAGTACTACTATACCCAACTTACCACAAAGTGTTTAGACGCTTGTCTAAACATTGTCTAAAGTTGATATTCAACCAATAACATGCTACACTGATGACGTAGCATCATGTCATTGGTTGAGAATCCAAGTTTAGATAGTGTCTTATAAAACATGAGTTCAATGATTGTTTCTTTTTATATCGTGAGACGGATTTTTTTTAATTTTTTGAATACCGTCGAATCTCTAGGTAGTTTTTTATAGATTACTAGCCGATCTGGCGAACTTCGTATCGCTTGACATAACTAACAGTTTGTATATGTGGAAAAATTAGAGTAATTGTTTTAATTTTCTAAAAAAGTATCTTCACGCCCATATATATCCCCGAAGAGGTACGCAGAGGTACAACCAAGGCACCCACGACTAGCCGAAGACACTAAGTCCCACAATGTGAAAAGTGGAAAGCCTATCGCCAACCGGGCACATTTCCAATCCCGACCAACATTTTGTAATTAGACAATTGGAAAAATCCAATTTTTTTTTGTTGGCCGACCCGAGATTCGAACCCGGAACCTAATGCACTCAAGTCCAACACCCGGACCGCTAGACCACAGAGGCGATAATTTTAATAATTAATATTAATAATAATAATAGTTAATATTTTTTTAAATAATTTTCTCACATAATTTTTCCCGGTTTTTCTCTTCATATGAACCATCTCCTCACTATTGTGAAACAAAAAAATTTGTCCATCCGTTCAGGCCCAATGCGATGACCAAGGGCAGTGTGGATTCGGTTTTATGTATAGCTGACTTGGCAGATGTTGTTCTGCTAGTATTTTTGTGACAGTAGTAAAAAATTTGGGGTGAATCACCCTTATCATATAATTCCCCGTGTTGGTCCGGGCTCCTTTGCAGAATAGACCATCTGCCTTTCCTGCCAGGCAGCTCGTAAAAGGCGAGCATAGGCTTACCATCACTAACACCGTGACATCCGACTAGGTGGTAGAGTTTCGCAGCGACTAGCCCGGATTGGTACCACCGCCTTACCTATTCCTGCCGCCATAACATCATGACGTGTTCCGGTTCGGAGGGTAAGGTAGCCGGTAAACTTACTTTTGCTCGAGGCCTAACATCCTGACCTCAGGTTGGCAACGCACCATGACCATCTTTGGTGTCTCTAGGCGGCGTGAATTTCTTACCTTCAGGAAATCCGTCTGCCTGTTTGCCTTCCAATGTTATAAAAAAATATACATAGAACTGTGTAGTTATGGGACTTAGCTATCTATTTAATTAACTAATGACCCGTTACTATATTCAAGAAACGAGTCGTTTTGATAACGGGTGACAGACGATTCATAAGATTGCTAAAAACGGTTGCTCGTTTTAATTTTCTGTTTCTAAGTTTCTGTTTTAATTTTCTAAAAAAGTATCTTCACGCCCATATCCCCGAAGAAGTAGGCAGAAGTACAACCAAGGCACCCACAACTAGCCGAAGACACTAAGTCCCACAATGTGAAAGGAGGAAAGCCTATCGCCAACCGGGCACATTTCCAATCCCGACCAACATTTTGTAAATAGACAATTGGATAAAAAAAAAAATTATTTTTGTTGGCCTAACATCCTGACCTCAGGTTGGCAACGATGGTGCGTCTTTGGAGTCTCTAGGCGGCGTGAATTTCTTACCATCAGAAAATCCGTCTGCTTGTTTGCCTTCCTAAAACATAAAAAAAAATTAATAAAATAAATAGTAGCCGATTCTCAGTATCCGAGTAGTAGGGTAACTAACATGGTGACACGATAATTTTAAGGATAAGAAACAGATTTGACCTCTT
>NJDD01001647.1:391030-407786 GCA_002245505.1 Calephelis nemesis
ATAATTATATGTAACAGTAATTATTATTGACATTTTTATTTTGTTTAAAATTTTATTTATAATTAATAATATTTATTCTTATTCAAAAAAGCCATCTGAAGGTTTATGAAAGCATTGTGGTTTTAAAAAGAAAATGATGTATATAAAAATGAAATGCCGTTCGTTAAGTTGAAAACGCCTGGACGAACATATATTTAGGTTAAAAAAAATTTATAGAAGTTGACAAACAGCAGGATATGACATCAACAAAGCAAAAAACCTGCAAGGGTTCATATAATATTGATGTTCCTATTTGAATATTATATTTTTTTCCATACAAACTATGATTAGTTCAACAGTCAATGAAGTTCGCTGGGACGGTTAGTTTGTCTTAATTAGTATGTCACAATTACATCCATTAATAAATACATTATTTCACAGCTGCTACTGGGCCTGGAATATGCATTATTTTGGCTTCATATTCTGGATGTAACACTTCGCTGGCTGTATTCTGGTTTATTGCCGCTATGACACTGATGGGTGCTTACTACAGTGGTATGAAGATTAACGCCCTGGATATTTCGCCTAACTACGCCGGAACCACAACAGCCATGGTTAACGGAATAGCCGCCATATCTGCTATCATAACACCTTACTTGATTGGACTGCTCACTCCAAATGTAAGTAAAATATGTAAAAAAAACAAAAAGATCAGTTCATTTTCCATCAACATTAAGACCATCTTTTACTTAATGTAAACGAAAGCAAAACAAATATGCTTAAAAAACAATGATATAGTTAAGGTTAGTCACAGCATTTTATCATATCTTTGAGTTCGCAGTTCTAGCGACAAATTTACCAACACCTATTTGCTGATTAGTAGTGAAGTATTTAGCCTGTATTCTTTAAAGAACTAAGACGGAGAAACATGCACACTCGTAAACTTACACTATTATTAATTTCCAATATTTTTTTACACGGGAAATATTTTCAAAAGTGGTAGACCCAAAAAATTATATCTCGAAAAGTTCAAAAAAGGTTTGGTTATAATAACGATGAAAAAATATTTTTTAACTTTCTTGTGACTTTTTTGTTATTCTGAATAATTAACCAAACATACTAGCATTTTCACTGATTTTTAAAAATATGGAGGGTAAATGTACGACTTCCATATTTTCATGTATGTAAATTGATTTCGGCGTTATTTGTGCATATATTTGAATTATTCCTGTTTTGTGTGAGCGTACTTCCGACTTGGTCACTCTGTATCTGTATGGTCATTGGCAGTATGGGATTTTTATGTTTTTACAACATAAGACTTAAATCAAAGAGACTTTTTTGCATTTTTACTGCACTTAAATTTTTTAATTTTATATACTACCAGTAATTGTTCATAGCTTTTTCCGTTCATTAAAGTTTTATTTCTAAATTGTCCTGGAGATGCTCGTTATATTTCAAAATAAGAAAAAGTCTTTGCTTCGTATTTTTTTATTGCGTTCTGGTATTTTATTTTCTTATTTGCCATACTATCAAGCTACTATTTAAAGCTTTATCCGCAAATGGATTTATGGATTAATTTCCATTAAAGCTTTATTATTAAATACGTTAGTTCTTAAATTTTAACACTTTTCGTCTAGAAAATTTTGTTGTGCGTTAAAAAATTTATCAATCAGTCACCGTTTCCAAAATATGTACTGCCAGGATTGATAAACGATTGTTTCTAAACGGTTAAAGAAAGTCAGTTACGTATAACATAACGGTCCGTAACTATATGATATCGAGAAATGGCAAAAAAGGAGTAATTCAAAGCTACTAAGGAATGGGTTGTGGTTATTTTCTGTTTTAATAGACCAGCACGAAACGTTTCACGCTATTATACTCAATCACCATTTATGAAAGTATAGGTTTTACATTTTCCGAAACAGTCTCGGAATTGTAACGCTCACTAGGAAATGTCTTCAGTTCTTTGATTTTGTATTTTTTTGGTAATATAGACTGAAAATGCTGTTTCCAATAAAAATAAACAAAACATTTGACGTAAATACGATAACAGATACTTTAAATTTACGATAATATATATCAAAAGTATGAGAAATTATCAGATCCCTTAGACAGTTTGCGTCTTAAGTCGACAAGTGGTTCAAAAGCCACATGACTGTTACATAACTTGTGCAAAGTCACATTTGATAGAAAGATTGAAGATAAGTTTTGATAGTTCTATTGAAGTATCATGATAATATTAAAACTTGTGAAATCTAGTTTTTAATCTTCCGCATTTGTAGGACAGATTATGTATTATATATAGATTTGTAGTGTGATTATCTGTAATATGTATTATGAGTGTTTTATGTTATAAAACTGATAAACGAGTCATGAAAAAGGAGACAGATCTCGTGATGTCTGTAGACGCATATCTTCTTAGTGATCTGGAAATTAGTACCCAATAAATCAAATTTGTATTTGCATTTAATTTTAAGTCAACTTTTTTTGAAGAGACATAGAAAAATCTTACGCATGTTCACATTAGCGACGTACTACCAACTTTTTAAATTTGGAACTTTCTTCTTGCAGATTAAATTTAGGAATTCGACTACCAACAAAAAGGAAATTAGGACTTAAGTTACTTACATATTAGATCATTGATTTAATAGTTTAAATGATAATTTATTAAAATCAAATATAGGACTAGTATCTGAACAAAATCTAATTTAATAAAAAATTGAGTTAAATAAACTGTTAATAACTAAAAAGCAAATGGATTATTGTTTTCTTCAAAACTTTAACTTAGGATTCTGGGAAATTTCAAATAGAAAAATAAATACTTAAACGGTGGAAAATTAAAGTTTTTAATGAATTTGACGAAAAGAAAACAGACATCGTTGGAACAGTTAGTAGTTAAAAATATTTGAATATCTATGTATTTTTGTTAATATTTTGTAATTTTTCAGTCAACTTTGAAAGAATGGAGAGTAGCATTTTGGATCTGCCTTGTGGTTCTTGTGGTAACAAATATTATCTACTTAATATTTGCTCAAGGAGAACAACTTTGGTGGGATGATGTCAAGAAACATGGATACCCTAAAAACTGGAAACACGGACCCTTGCCAACAAGACAAAACGATTCAGAAAATGGCGATAGTCAAACCAAAAAAGAAAAACAATAAGCTTAACTGTGATTTAGTTTTAAGAGCTAAGTTATAATTAATTGTAAATTAATTTATTCATTATTAAAACAATGTTAAAGTTGTTAACTTTTATTTCCCTTTGTAAATTTATATGATGTTAAGGCCAGTGCTACCAAGATATATCTAAAAGATAAGACTTTTTAACGATTTTATAACAGCAGCTGAAAAAGATGAATTGATTTTCATACAAATTTTATTTGCTGCCATTTCTTCTTGTAGTAATGAACAATTGCTAACTTTTTTCGCTTTTGCCTATACCTTCGTTTCTATTCAAAGATTTGAACGATTGGAATACAACTCTCATAAAGACTTTAAATATTTTTTTATGATATTGGAAGGCAAACAAGCAAACGGATTTCCTAATGGTAAGAGTTTTACTCCGCCTAAAGACACCAACGGTGGTAATGGTGCGTTGCCAACCTGAGGCCGGGATGTTAGACCTCGAGCAAAAGTAAGTTTACTGGCAACCTCCAAACCGGAACGCGTCATGACGTTATGGCGGCAGAAACAGGTAAAGCTGTGGTACTAATCCGGTTGAGTCACTTCGAAACTTTACCACCTAATCAGATGTCAGGTGTTAGTGACGTTAAGCCTATGCTCGCCTTTTACGAGCTGCCTGGCAAGAAGGAAGATGGTCTATTCTACAAAGGAGCTCGGACCAACACGGGGAAAAATTCATCCGTATCAAGAAATGCTCTTCAGTCGTGAAAGTTTAAAAGACGTTGTGCTTGTAGTGTAAATACCTATATCTTTCCTTTAATTGAAAATATTATCTCCATTTCAGAGACAAACCTAAATCACAATTAGTTTAGTTTTGTATAGACAATTACACAAGAATATCCATATCCTGTGGATCAAACTGCTCAAACTATTTACTTCTTTTAGCTATAATCGTGTTTATATGATATAATATCAAACACAATGATACGTATTCGATTGATTCGGCTATATATTTGTCAATGCCAGAAGCTACGTATTTATTGAAGTTGAGCAGTATTTGACTAACATGGCATAAAATTATAAACGGTCAATTGCTTCACCTGATAATTAATAGAAGAAAGCGTTACTTTCCGGAAATCTATCCCAATCTATCCAAATAAAGTTATTTAATTTGCAATTTTTCTGCCAAAAAAAGGTAAAGGGTATTACAGCGTGACAAAATAGGCTTAGTTATTGGATTGAAGACCCAAAAAATCGTAAGGAACTAGATATATTTGGGGGTCTTCGGATTCTGGCACGTCTAATGTACACCATCTTCCTGTTTTGATTTCATGCTGGTGTTGAATTGTCTTCTTCAATATTAGCCAAATTTAAAAACGTAATTCAGCAGGTTTCCATTGTATTTAAGAAAGTCGCAAAACAGCTATGGTTATGGAACTATTAAGTTCATAGTGTTGAACCATTTATGACCACGCTTCTTACTCTAGAAACTGTTTATTCCTCTTTGGTTTTATCATCTTACTAACCTGGGTATTTACTATATGCCAGTACAGCAGTCTGTTTTTTGCTTGGTTAAGTGCTGGACAATGAAGGAAAACAGAGTTATTGTTAATTAAGGGTCTTTCAAGGAGTTGTAGGGGAGGCCATTTGCTGCCATTTTCTCCTTAGCATTGTGTATCTGAAATTGGACTAGTTTTGTGATTAATAATTTTTTTAGAAAATCCAGCTTTCCTCCTTAAAAATACAATAGCAAAGAAATTTCTCATTGTAATTTTAATTAAATTTTTAGAAAGGCTAAAGGCTAAAGGCTTTCCATTTATTAGTTAAAAACAATAAAATAATATTAATTCGTATTCAAACAGAAAGTACAAGCTCTATTCTAGAAAAACTACATTTGTATGTGCAAATGTAGTATTTGTAACATGCTATTTATTGATTTAAGAGATCCCTTCCCGGCATCAACGCGCTCGCGTTGAAAAGCTTTTTGTTTCATCCAGCGCAATGTAAGAAAAAGAAGCTTAGCGAAAAAACATAGATAGCGCCTGAGAGCTTGGTTTGCAATCGGTAACTTTCAAAAAAGTGAGAACGCGATAACATTATAAGAAAAATAGTGTGAGTAAATTTCATAAAACGTGTTCCAGGAAATACGTGTTTTTTGGAAATTCTTGTTCTACAAGTTCGTCAAATAAATGTTTGTCATTTACAACTTCTGTTACATTTGCGAGGTTTCTATGAAAATATTTTCTTTAATTTACTAATTATGAGTTCATTATAAATGGCCAAAATTCAGGCAAAAATTGTGAAAAAGGGCAGATTTTCGGAGGTTTATAGTGAATTGGTTTCTCCAAATTCAGATTTTTTGTTACCATAGAAACATAGGTATAGTGCAATACCTATGTTTCTATGGTTAGTGGGACCTGTTACAAAGTCATAATCACCTACGAGCGTTTGTATGAAAAAGAAGCCGGGTTGGCCGCTCTTAATGCAATTAGTAAGCATTATTATTAAAAATGTTAGCGTTTCTACACTTCTCTTACATGTAAGCCATAAGTATGCCATATGTCATACTACTCGGTCTGCGCAACATTTGCAAACTCGTCTTCAAACTGAACGTACTTACGTTTCGAAACGAACTTTGAAACGGCTCATTGGATGATAGCATGGCTTAAGTTTGGAAATAAACCGACTAGTGGAGGCGAGATCTAGTGCAAAAAATTGACTAACACTCTAGTTAGGCATTAAATTTTTAGGACTATTAGCTGCTTAAGTGGGATAATCTTCCACATCCATTGAGAAGGAGTTTCTTATAAACTAAAATAGCAAACTTACGTATTTATGTACTTTAAAACTATCCAATCAACAACCAAATTCGAAGCAATCAAATAATATTAGTAAACCAATGAGTTACTCGGAAAACAAAACCACTTCTCACGTTCTTCGCAAAATTTTTTGAAGAATTCACCACAGAGAACACCAAATCGCTCTCGACGTACCTTTCGCCTCGACACCGAGGCATCCTCAGGAAATCGACCGTACCACACAAACGACGACAAACGAGTACGGAATTTGGAATCTATTCGTGATCTGGTCGCGGAGGCAGGAGGTGGGAACTTTAGGTAGTGTTGTCATGGAACGACGTGACAATTTATATTGTTTCCCGAGTTCTTCCTTTATTCGTGTTCTGGTTGCGGAGGTGTTCGGCGGGAATTACGTTAGTTAGGCTTATCACATTCTGTGTCATTTGGAGTATTATTTGCTAAAACAGTTACACTGCTTACGCGGAATTAGCAAAATAAAGGCTTATTTTACATCTCTCAAAAAAGAATGAACAGTTATTTTTTATTCAATACTTTTACTTTTATATTTAAAGTGCCTTAAGTAATTAAGTCTATGAAAAATACTTAAGAGAGTAGTACTATATTGCCACATAATATAATATAAGTGGTTATAATGTTGTTGCATTTTATATATTATGTATATCATAATCCTAACTACTCAAAATCTAGTATTTTTCTACAGCCAAAATGTGTATAACCCTTTAGTGGATTTATTTTGCTAAAAATGGAGCTAAAATATGAGAAACACCGAATAAATGTAATTTTTCATGCATGAACTTTATATATCTCATATTATGATCTTCTGACATCTTTGCTATGTAGTTTTTCACAGTTATGTGGTTTCAAAATAATATGTTTAATGAAATGCTGATGAACTGTTTACATTTTTGACTCATAATATACAGTTTTGTGGTTTGGAATATTTAAAATGCTTAAAACTTATAACTTTCAGCATACATCTTTGTATATATACTTTTTCTACTTCTACAAGAGTACTTTTCCTAGCACCACCCCAAACATTAATATTGTAATTTATAATAGGTTGATATGGAGTTAAATATGCAGTTTTGCTTGTTTTTTGTATTTTAGGTATTTTATCTTTTTAAAAATGGAGATTGACTTACGTAAATAGAATTTTAGATGAGGTACATGTTTCTTCCAATTTAAATGTTTATCAATTTCAACGCTAAGCTATTTCATATAGTTAGTTTCAAGTATGTGATGACAATCACAGTTTATAAAAAATTAACAATTTGTAGAATGTACTCGTAAATCATATTCAGAACGGCGTTACAAATGATCCCTAATAGTTAAAGTGTTCTATTTGTTTTCGTAGACATTTATTGTGATCAAATTATTATCAAGCCATTTCATTTTACTTTAAAGCCTAATTCAGCAACATCTTTAACGCGAGTTGATGATGTGTTTTGGAATAAAACTAGTGTGTCATCAGCAAACGTAATTGTTATGGAATCTGTGAGATTAACGTCACAGAGATTATTAAAATAAACTAGTAACAACGTAGGTCCAAGTACTCAACCTTGAGGAACTCCAAAATGTACTAATAGTTTAGCACTAAAATGACTACCTATGTTTAAAGTTTGCTAAGTATTCGAAAAGTAACCTCTGGAATGTTCAGGTGATATACCTCTTATATTAATTAATTCTTACTTAACGCCGTAATTGATACTGTGTCAAACGCTTTTTTCATGTCAAGAAATGTTGCAATGCATTTTGTTTGTTATAACGATTTCTTGCTATTTTAATGTCTAAATTTTTAACAGCAACAGAATTTATTTTGTAATAACTAAAACCACATTTGTTTTTAGAAAATATATTGCTACATTCTAAATCATTTACCAAACGAGTGTTTAGGAGCTTTTTCAACGTTTTAGACATAGAAGGTAAGAGTGAAATTGATTTGTAATTAGACACATCATAGGTCTACCCCGATGAGATATCTACGGATTCTAAATGCCACGATTGTTTCTAACTATCAGCTGAGCCGTGTACTTGTTACTGTGCTTTGACTAACTAACCTCTTTTTGTTCATTTCAATGGCGATTGACTTACACTTTGAGTAGGATTCTGCGACTTGCATGGTTGGTTGGTTAGAAAAGATTCTTTTCATATTTCGATTACTTCTAAATTTGGATTGAATTAACAGCTCAAACCAATTTTTACAACCGTCTAGAATCTATAGGTACCCTACCATACCCTATAGGTATTCCGCTTTTCAACGTTTAATAAGCTTAACAGTCGTTTTACCGATCTTCTAGCAAGTTTCTAAACGTGCTTTTGGCAATCATACTTACCAGTTTAAGCCCTTTAGAATGTGCATTCAAGCCTTTCTTGCTGTCTGTATTTTGCTGCCTGTCTCCAGCTTCATTCATTTTCACTTCTGTGTAACTAAACAGTTCGCTTTAAAAATAGAACTCGAAGAGTTGCACACGGCGTTTAAGACCGTTTTCGTCACCTGTTAGACCCAACAGTATAAGATGTAAACTTTAAACCTAACTTAGATTGATAGCTAGCCGCAACACAAAGATAATGTATTTATAAAACACATGTACTCTTCCACATGTATTAAGGTATTAGATTCGGTTAATAGCCTACAATTTTGTTTATGACATTGGAAGGCAAACAAGCATACGGATATTCTGATGGAAATAAATTGACGTCGCCTAGAGACGCCAAAGGTGATAATAGTCCATTGATAACCAGATATTAGGCCTCGAGCAAAACCTTACCCTCCGAACTGGAATACGTCAACGGCCATCACTGAAACTATGGTGGGAGGAACAGGTAAGGCATTGGCACCAATCGGGGCAGCTGCTGCAAAACTCTATCACCTACTCAGATGTTACGGTGTTAGTGACGATAAGCCTATGCTCGCCTTTTATTACATTCTCGCAAGACTATTTATACGTACATATTATAAAACGACTATGATTTAATGTGTATGGTGTGCAACTTACACACACCAGAAGTAAAAAAATATCTTCACGCCCATATCTCCGAAGAAGTAGGCAGAGGCACAAAGACACCAAGTCCCACAGTGTGATAGGTGAGCATTCTATCACCAACCGTAACGTTATTTTTATTACATAACTACGTTAATTAAAACCGACTTCAAAACTAAAAATTAAAAAATAATTAAGATTTAATATTAATTACTTATGTGTGATATTTACCAATGCGTTTGAAGTCGGTACCAATCCAATTTAATACTTAGTTATAATATAATTATTAGTTTAATCCTTGGCACTGACTTCAAACCTATTAGTTAATAGCACTTATAACTAATAGGTAGGTAGCATATAATTAAATTTAAATATTTATAATTTTTTACTTTTGAGTTTTGAAGTCGGTTTTGATTAATGTATTTATTTTTATTTGATACTTTTTAGTTTATTGCTGATATGATATATAATAAAAATAAACATCGGGATCGGTGAAAATAGGTAAAAAATGCTCATGAAATAAATACCAAAATTTTATAGGACCAATTCGAAACTATTCCGCATCAAACAAAATAATATTTACGTAAATCGGTTCCGAAACCATGGAAAAATCGGTGCACATACATTTAAACATATACCTATTGAATTGACAACCTCCACGTTTTTTTGAATTCGGTAAAAATTTTAAAATTTAAATTTTCTAATTTTACTTTTGTTGCCCCAACCCGGGTTCGTGTCTGGAACCTCAAGAAGTGAAGTCCGACGCCGGTCTGTTAGATCAAAGACGCGATCAAAAACTTTATAAATATGAAACAATAGAAAGTGTAATCGATTCCGATTCATTTCTCATAATTTGGCTGTTACTTTATACGTCATCCTGTATACACAAGAAGTACAGTAGTGTTATTTAAATAATGCGCTTCGGCTATATTCGTCAAATTTCAGAAATCTGAGTGTATTTTAAAGATATCAAGTTGTTATTACAAAATTAATCAATTCGCTTAAATTTTGATTAGGTCAGCCTATTTAAAAATGAAAGTATAAAATGTAAAGAGTAAAAAGTGTAAAGCCGAAGCGCATAAACTAAATAGTAGTACTGTACTCGTTTGTATTAGATTGAATATAAATCCTCTCATAAAAATTGTATCTGTTCGATCTCCTGAGCGTTCTATGAACTTCAAATTTAGGGTTCTATTTCGGAGTAGAGGGCAAAATAAGTGTTTTCTGACGCATATCTCAAATTTGTTTAGTCAGCCAATTCAGCTTAATCTGACAGAACACGAACAGATCAGGCATGGATCAGCAAGACAGCAGTGCCATAGATAATGTAAATAGAAAATCAGTGCGACGTATACATAGATGAAATGAAAATTAAATGTTAGTTCAAACGAAAATAAGCAAATCCTATGACGTTAACGAGATTACAGACACTTGAAATTCATGATTACTTATCAAAATTGTGTGGAAATATAGGACCCCTTAGGAAGTTTCCGTCTGAACAAGTGATTTCCGCTTAAGCCATCTTCAACCGACTGACATGTGATATCAGAATTGAAGATAAACATTCAATTGTATTAAAGTCAGTCTGAATTTTTTGTCTTTACATTTTACTAACATGGACGTTTGTTTTTTTATGTGTTAAAAGAAAGAGCAAAAAACTTCTTGGGTACGGGTCAAACAATATCGAGGATCACAGCAACCTTGACAGATCACGCCTGTTATTCAAAAAGCTGACATAAGTTCCGCAGGGCCGTTAGTCTCTAGGAACTGTACAATGCACTTGCAATTTATCAGCTTAATATTCTGGGGATTAATTCCGTGCCCACCCAGAAGTCTACTTATTGCTTTGCTGAGTGCTGAGAACTCACAAAGTTTGTGTATTGCCGTTTCCTCTGCCTCCAAACAAGTTCTACAATCAGACTATTCTGCTAGTCTAATTCTGTTTAAATGTTTATTGAGTCGGCAGTGTTCTGTTAACGCTCGGAATAACATCCAGAGCTTTTTCTTTTGCTTTACTGGTTGAGGTAATATCGTATAGTCTTTTAAAACTGTATTTTGTTATCATGATATCCGAAGGCATGGTCATGATAGGATTTGAAATAAGCCCATCGTAAGGTGTCCTCAGAGTTGAATGTTGTTAGCTACATAGGCGTTTCTCAATTGCGCGGAGCATAGCGAGTTTAGCTTCCCGCTGTACATGAATATGTAGAGGGTGCAATTTAAGAATCGCACCCAGCACTTGTGTGAGAAATGATCGGAATGCACCGTTGGCCATGCAGCAGACAATTTTGGAAGGCTCGATAGGGTTGTTTGGCGTGTTAGGAAGGGCGATTTGCTGTACTAGACTACACAGCCGTAGCAGACTAAATGTCTTACTATGACCGTATAAATCCATTTAACAGCTTTGGTTTTTATTGGGTCCCAGTAATCTATAGCATTTTAAGCCTTTCTTACTACCTAATCTACGTGAGAATTCCAGGTTAATTTCTGGTCTAGAGTTAAGCCCAGATATTTAACTTCTGGAGAAAAATGAATAATCCTTCTAAAGAAAGAGGACTCTTTCAGTTTGTCCACTGAGCGCCTCTTAGTAAATATAACTCTAACAGTTTTGTCGGCGTTGACAAAAAGTTCCACTTCTCTGCACTACCGTTCCAGAATCAGCGCAAGGCTGATTGCAGTAAGTCTGAGACGATGGCTTAGGCAACATCCTATTATAGAGATCATCAAGTCGTCTTCATAGTCTCGTGTTTCGAAGCTAGCATCGTTGAGTTCTTGTAGCTGTTTGTCCACTACAACTGAGCACATGAGTGGAGAAATAACTCCAACTGGCGGATATCCTCTAGTAATGCGGGCCTCGATGATCACATCAAGTAAAGAAACGTTTACGAACATATGTGTTAAACTTATTAGTTTGCGCTAGAGAAACATCCAAAGTGGTAAAACGTGTCTCCCCCTGTAACTTGAAAAATAAGAAAATGATAAAACCTAAGAATATACGTTATGTACATTTAACATTACCATGTAAACTTCCACCGAAAATTGGTACAAGCCATAGGTTTAGTATATACTAAATAAATAAAAAATAAGTATTAAATATCCCTGGACAATTCACACAAATTGAATCTAACCACAAAGTAAGCAAATTATATGCATGTGTTATGGGTGTTAGTCAACGATACCAATACATAGAAATACTTAAATAGATACCAGAATCAATTTAAAAAGCACCCCGTAAACCCGGAAATCGCGGACCCGGAAACCCAAACATCTAAATTGTGTTATAGGTGTTAGTCAACGATACCAATACATAGAAATACTTAAATAGATACCAGAATCAATTTAAAAAGCACCCCGTAAACCCGGAAACCGCGGACCCGGAAACCCAAACATCTAAATGTTAGTCACAGAAATGCACAACTAAATAAACACTGTCAGTTAAAACACGAGACCAAATTATCATGAGGGCCATATACGTGAACTTTATCAATAAATAAATCCACAGTTTCATGTTTATTTAAAAGAACTAGCAAATTAACTAATATATCGCGTCAAATATTGGCTTTACTTATCACTACCACAGTAACTACTAGGTGATGGATTTCAACGTCACGCCCGTGTTTCTAAAGCTACTGCAATGCTTCTCAGTGCCGCGCTCCGATTAGAGCGTAGGATAATTATTAGTACAATAATGTGAAATATCATCGTGCCATACAGATAGCAAAATATGTTTTTTTCTATGGCTTGAGACAGCCAACAACCATACGTCTCTTTACAAAATAGTTAGGGATAATCGTAGACTATTCACGCCAAACATACTATAGGCGCTTCGCTGTCCTGTAGCCAGACTGTTTAACGCAGGGGTGGGCAAATTTTTTTGACCGCGGGCCGGTAAATTAAAAAAAAAACTAATGGCAGGCCAGTAAATTAAAATAAATCTTAAGACGGGCCGGTTAATTAAAACACCTAAAAAATGCTGTAAATGTAAGTATTATAAAAATAACAACAGGTATATCATCTATTTTTACAAGTTTTTATTAAATAAAATCGATGTATGAAGTCTTAATATATGAAATACGCATTACATATTATGTTTGAAGTATAGATTCAATATCTCAATTGTTCAATTTTCAATAGTCTTTTCACTTTTCGAACATTAATTTTTGAAGGAGGTTCATATTTTTTCTAAAAAAAAGAGACTCGGCGGGCCGGCCCGAGGGTCGTAATTTGCCCACCACTGGTTTAAGGGTCCATATATGCTAAAATACGTCAGCAGTATAATGTTTTTTGCATACAAAGCAATCATGGATCTTGGTAACAAAAATACACAAGATTAACATGAATATGCTTTATAAGGCTAGTGTTTCCAAAACACGATTCATTTCACTTTGCTCGATAGAATAAAATCAAAAATTTAACCCTTTTTTGAAAGCAAAACCCAATTGTCTACTTCAATTATGAAAATATCGACACCAGATTTAACATAAACATAGATAAGTACTAAATGATAAGTGTTTCAGTTTTTATACTTTTTTTCAAATTACTTTTATAGTGTCAAAAATAGTAATTTATCGCTTAAGACGTTTACATTAGAGCGCAGTATTTCATAGTAATCATGGAACAGGGGAGCGCGGTGATTGGCTCTTCTGGCTGACTAAGTATGGGGCCTTAACGTATTGTACAAGTCTAGCTACCCAGCCCTTCAGGGAACAAGGACACAACAGCTGGAGAAGATTATAAAAGTGAATTTCAAGTTCCAACCCAGGCAAGTGGCTGCACCCCTATCTAGCACCAGTGATCTTGTTGACAATGACCCATGTAAATTACACTCTCCTCTTACTAGCTTTATGATAGGGAGCACAACAGTCTATGATTGTTCAACACTAGACTAACAAGCAGAAAACAACAAATTTGACGATACAGGCGATAGTTCTTTCTATCAGGACTGCTTGTTTGCTACCTTATGATATGAAAAAGGAATATAGCGGTACAAAAAAATTAAGCTTGGTCTAAAAGTAAAGAAGATAAATTAAAAATTTATTTTCCTCTAATTGACATCAAACTTACATAAATATGTCCGCACTATGAAAGTCACATTTGTAACAAAAGATTCTGAAGTAAAGCCTGGCTTGTAATCTAGCCATGAATACCATTTGCGTATTGTCACATATTGTGTTAATTTTTACTTAGAGTCCATCCATTTCTGTTAAAATATCATCCTACTAAAGAATTTCTTGGGAATCTATGAGAATAGAAATTTAAATTAATATTATTATATAAAATTCTGTGACAGAAAAGTTAAACGGGTTAAAAGGTGTATTTTAAATGTTTTAGAACTATTAATTAAACAAAACAGTTTTTCACCATTTTCAATAAACACATCGAAATTGTTAAATCTTGGAAAAAAATGTGTGTGTACTTATGTACACGCGTTAGAAGTTATACTTCTTATCAACAACTGCAATGCTACCAAATTACCCATGTAACAACTACAATTGGGTAGTAGTAAGACGGATAACACAATATTTTCATTCTTACAACTTACAACTGCAGTAGTAATGACGGAAAATAAATAACCTGTGTAACAACCATAGTCACTTTGTAGTAAGATGGGCAATTTAGTATTATCCTTCTTGCAACTAACAACTGCAGTAATAAAAACGAAAAAAAATAACCTATCTTACTACTGGTAGTAACATGGGCAACAAAGGGTAGAGACGTCGGTCAACTGGCGAATCTTTCTAACTGCGTACTCGGCTGAGCTAAGTTTTTTCGTTAATTTCAGCATATTATGTTGACCCCACTGAAGTTTAGCATCGATGTTTAGGACTAAAAATATAGTGTCCTAATTCTAATGTTGCATTATTTATTGTTATTTGGTCATGTGGATCGATAGGTCGTACATTTTGGGTTGTAAATTAATCGGTACCTGACTCTCTCTTTTTCCTTTAAGGCAATTTTTAACTGATAAGGAGAGAGTATCTTCAAGAATTCACTATCAAAAGATCGCGCAACCGTTTAGCATTAGCATTTTAATATAATGTCCTTGATATTCTGAATCCGCGCTTATTGCGTGACGTAACCTGCAACTACTGTATAGTAAATATGTAATGAATAATCTAAAAGAATTTTTATATTATGGTGATTGCTGCTATGGAACTCTTCATTTACGAGTCCGACTCGCACTTGACGGCTTTTATTTATTATCATTCAGTTTAATGGAAATACTTGATTTACACATATTTCAAAGTTTACACATTGTAGTGATTAAGTGAAACAGCAGTTGGACTGTTCAATGTAAGTAGTAATATATGAAGACCGGCTTTTCTTACCAATTAACAAAGGTTTTTGAAAAGGAATAAAAATAAATTTAAAATTCATAAAATTTCAAATCTACTTTTTTCATATAGACGTCTTAAGTATTACACCAATGTTAAGTAAATTTACCATTGATAAGTATTATAAAAATGAGAGCGCTCTAGAAAACTAGTATTATCGCATTTGTAATAGTGAGATCAGAGAGTGAGAGGGGGAATGAAAGAAAGTGTATTTGCAACATTATATACACAAATAATACTGTAAATAATGTCTTTAAAACTTGTTTTTTATCATAAAAAGTTTTGAATAAAGAACATATCATTATTAAAAATAGTAAAAGAACGGCGTATGTATGTTGAAGATAAAATTATACACATGCTTTAAGACTTATATTTTTTTTCAACTTGTTTGTATGTGTAATCTATATAAGTAAAATAAAGCAGTGTTCGTTACACTATATTAAACTAAAGGCCGGCTAAATTGAAGAGGCATCTTAGATCCAGGAGAAGGATATAAGGTACATTTTACCCTGGTCAGTAGCGACTGAAACAGGAAAAACAGCGTTTTAACTTCTCTCATGCAAACAGAAGGGGTGAGAGATTGCCGGCACAGTTAGTTATAGATAATTCTGACTCAGTTAGGCTATGCTTAAATATTAAAGAAAATGACTTGTCTATTCCTGTCTCCATAGCGTCAGTGCTTGTTATTGTCGAGTTCAGCTGGAGGGTAGCAACAGCATTATACTAGAAATATCTTTGGCGACAATAGGAAATTATTGTCTTTTACGTTTAGGAGAGCTGGCAGTTTGTAAAAGATAACAAATTATCTTGTAAAATAAAAACAAAAAATACTTCCGTCATAACCACTCGCGTAACGAGTGGAAAAAATAGCAACGATCATTAAATAGTTTTAAAATTACTGCTTAAGAAGAGAACCGTCTCTTCTACAGAGCCTTTACCAAAAATTAACATAGATTAAATTCGGTAAGTTACGTGTCGAAATCTATAGCATCTTTCTTTTCTTTCTTTAGGTTTTGGCATTCACGTAAGTATTTAGCCATTAATCAAGTAGAAATTTGCATCGAATTTTATATTAAGTCATGTCAGGCTCTTGGATAAAGTGGTGGCCCATTACACAAGCTCTGTAATGAGATTTGGCGGCAACGAGGAAATACACGATACGCTAATTTCTTAATGATTATTTCATTTTTGCTCTTTCACCGAACAAAATTGTACAAAATGCCACTAAAATTGACTAATTGCCCTCAATATTAACACGAAATTCAATAATTATGAAAAAACTTCGACCATCTTTTCTCCCGATGACGTCAAAATCATCTATAGCGTCATTGGTTTGAAAACGTGTTTCTCTTAGTCACCAATAGAGGCGCTGTTCAAAGTTTTCATACAAATTAATTTATAATTGACTCAAACTATTTGTGAGTTCGTTTTTGCAGTGTTACTGAGCTTAATTATTTCATTAACACCATTAAATTAAACTCAAAACAATACACTGAAACAAATAAAGCAGCAAAATA